>CABFOW010002176.1:44965-111484 GCA_902141385.1 Timema californicum
TATATATATATATATATATATATATATATATATATAAAACAATATAATGTATATATATAGCAATATACGTATATATATAAATTACAATATATGCGTGTGTGACCGGTGACAGGAGAAGATACCTTATCTTCACAGAGCAGAATTTTCAGGAACAGCAATTTTTGTGAATTGGGTAAAAGAATCGTAGTTTCATATTTGCAGTTAAAACCATCCATGCACTCTTTCTGAAACTCAGAAAGTTGTTTTTATTACATATTTCAAATTATAAGTAGGGGGGAAAAGCTATTTCCCTAGACCCTCGCCGTGGCAACAAAAGGGATATTATCTTCACCAATGTAAATCAAATAGATGAAGTTAAGGTCCTTTTTTAATTTTTGTTTGAGAATCAGTCAATTATGCAGTTGTGTTTTGGGTAGATCTGTTTCTTCTACTTTTATTGTTGTTTGGTATCAGCTGACAGTTTAGTAGTCTGTAATTCTTTGGATTGTAGAGTTTAATCTCACTGGTATGTTTATTGTCAGGTGAAAACCTAACCTAATTTCTTATAATTGAGAAAAACATAGCAAATAGGCTATAATTACTAATGGCCATTGGAGTGGCGATATTCCAGAAGAGTTAAGGTTAGTTTGTGAAGACTAATCTTGTGTAAATTCTGAAGGATCAAATTCGGATAATTCAGGCACAAAATGTATCCATGTTTTTTTTTTATCTTAACATACCTTTAGTTATTCCTTTTCAGTAAAAAAAAGTTATAAATCAGAAAAATATATATATAAAGACAGATATAAATTCACCATTCAGTTTCCATTTGGATTGACCATAATACACCTATCTCTAGGCAAGTATAGTTTTGATAATTGCTTTTTTTAAATGCAGAACTTTAACCCTTATTATTTAAAAAAAACTCTTTTTTAAACTTTGCCCTTTCAAATGACAATAACGTTTACAATTTTTGGGAGTATTTTAATATATTTTGTACTATTTTATTCAGAATTTTTTTTGAAGTTTTGAGTTTTCAGGGATACCAATAGCTCAATATTGACCTACAGTAGCCTCATGGCTTCTTTGGTGCTGGCTGACAGCTCACAGCTGACTTCTGACAGTC
Organism: Timema californicum; assembly: GCA_902141385.1. Taxonomy (NCBI): domain Eukaryota; kingdom Metazoa; phylum Arthropoda; class Insecta; order Phasmatodea; family Timematidae; genus Timema; species Timema californicum. The sequence goes on from CABFOW010002176.1 coordinate 46,071, forward strand.
AACATTTAGGTATATAGCTAAATGTTGACCGTCAGAAGTGACAGCTGCTAAACACATGTTTTTGCAGATCATATGGTTCGGCGTAAGGATACATAATTTGGTCTGGTAGCTTTTCAAAGCTGTCGGTCAGCACCAAAGAAGCCATGGGGCTAATGTAGGTTAAGATAAGGTCCCTTTTCCTGTGACCGGTCTCATATATATATAATTTAATTATTATTGTGTGTCTTTTTTTTAAAAAAATTACGTAACCAGATTCCAGGTCGGGTCTACCTACCGAGGCTTGTTTTCTCTAAATGCTTTTCTATTATCCTCTCAGACAAATGCTGCTACACTTACTATAAATTCTACTCTCATCATTCTTACCTAATTGGTGCAATTAATGTAACTATAGGCCAAACGAGTAGCAGAACGTGGTGAACTGAAATGAAAACGTCACATCTGTAACGACATAAAATTAATAATTTTACTTTGTGAGCAGATATGATTATATTTGTTACCAAATGTCACCAGCGAGGTGTTTAGACGATAGTTACGACTACAAGGTAACTAGGGGTTTTAACAACAGCTTAACTATGCGTATTTACGCCCTATTCGCTGGGCGTATGGTCTAACGCGCTACTCTCGTGTTAGACTAAGTTGCCAATGACGGGGAGATCGAGGTTCGAGTCTTGGTTGGATGTACTAGAGGTGATTCTCCATAATGGCTTTTCACCCTTCCTCTAAGCAAATGCGGGTACACTTCCTCTAAATATAACATTCCTAATACCTAAAAATCATTAGAGTAATTAGTAGATAAGTGTATAACTCGAATGGGCAGTAAGACGAGGTGTTAGTAAAAACTATGACTATAACTTGAACAAGTAGTAAAATGCTATGCTAAAAATGACCAAAAAACCAGCTTAACTATCCATGGAATATAGATTATAAGAAGACGTGGGGAAAAAGAGGAGAACAGTAATATCCATGTCAACATATTCCATTTCTCTTGTTCTTACTATGCTTGAAAATGTTAATTTAGTTTTCCTCTTCTTTTCAGCTATGTTTACCCCTTCTCTCTAAAAAAAAAAAGAAAAAAAAGAAGTAGAATATCTTCCCCCTTCTAGATTCTTTGACTTCCATAACTTTTGATGCTTTATACGTATACCTGTGGTACACATGCTTTGCCTCTGAAAACCCCTCCCCTTTACCATTCTTATTGGTCAGTTGGAGTTGTGACGAAACATGCAAATTCAGAGTTTTTTTTGTTTTTTTAATAGTTTCCCCTTGCCCCACTGACCCCTAGGCCTGCCACCCCACTTCCCCTCCCCACATTCTCCCTCTATCCTCCAACCCCCTCTCCCCCCTCCTCCCTCCTTATGGTAACTCATTCTCTTTCTGTCTCTATCTAACTTTATGATCAGAAATTGAGAAAATCTTAGTGAACCATTTTGGAAGTTGTGAATCGTGTGCCAGTCACGGATTATCCCCAATCCTACCAACACCTCGCAGATACAATATTATTAGTCATTAATGTAAAAAAAAAATTCACAACGAACTTTATTTACAAATTCATGTGTATAAAAAAAACTGGAAAGTGTATTCGCGATTGCCTATTTACACTGAAAAACCGAATAAAATTGTGTCGGACGTAAACTTTAGATCATTTTGACAGTGATGTGATGTGAGATAAAAAAATCTAGTAGGTTTGTTTAAATATAAAACTGAAACAATTAACGCAAATAATTATAAATCTAACTAATAAAAGATGCGATTGAAGGATTGACTTACGTGTTAATTTGTGCAATTATTTGTATAAGAACAAAGTGTTAACTTCGTAAAACAAATTAAACAGTGGTTTTGTTTCTTATTTTCCGAGGCCTAAATACAATTAAATGAACAAAACGGCAAAGAAATGTAGTCCTGAGCTCATCAACGAACCTATGTATTATAAATTTGTTTTCTAACCATAATTATTATGCAATTTTTTTAAAGGCACATACAAATATATACAAATAATTAGTTGAAGGTGTGAAGAAAATTAATTTATATTTATTGAATTCATTAGAATTAATGAGACATTTTTAAACGGAAGATCTAATTCCGAAAGCCTATTCGCGTAATTTTCACACGTATCAAATAACTAAATAAATTCTAACGTAAATTGTAATCTGTTCACAAAAAATAAAGTGAAAAGTGGAGTTTAGTTTCAATAAGATTTTAGTGACCATCACAACATAAATTACATATTATTACGTCATTTAAATACAAAATAACTGCTATCTATTTTGTAAATACCCTGATTCAAAAGTGCGGATATTAAAATTCAATCTTTGTCGGTAAAATAAAGTAAAATATATTTTAAAAATTACATATTCATTAATATACTACTTTTTTAAATATATTATTTCCCAGCCAAAAATTCAAATGTGATGTACATTTTTTGAAAATAATCTATAAAAACAAAGTGGCTGAGAGTTTTCGAAACATTTATCTAAATTTTGTGAGCAATTTTCCAGAAAATTACAATTTTATACACACCCTACTATAGTCAAAATATTAAGTTAGAACAATTTGATATATTAAACACACTACACCCACAGTAACGAGTTAGTTATATACTAATTATTATAAAGTTCCTAAGGGCTTAGGGCCGATTTTCGTGCTGGGAGTGCAATCGTAAAAAAAAAATTAAGAAATTAAAAAGAAGCATTCAAATTCAAAATGTACCCGGTCACAAAACATTTATGGCGATACCTTTTCAAAATAGTTAAAAACATTATAAAAAATAAGTTTGTGAACAAAACGAAAGTTCGAAACAAATTAATAACAAGGTCATAATTAAGTTCAAGGGATACGAACTCAGATAAATAATGACCAACTGCTAACTTAATAAGTGAATATTTGCATCAAAAATTATATGATCTTTTAATTTCTGAACTAAATGCAAATAAACAAATTAAATAATCAAAAAATATCTGCAGAGAATATTTGACTTTTAGCTAACGTGCTATTTAAAGACACAAGGAACATTATCAGCGCGAAGATATATTAATTCTTTGTTTGATCGTTTTGTTAACTAAGCAGGTATCTTATACAACATTTTAGCTTAGTTTTCGTTACAATCTCACCCAGATCTGATAGATATGAAACATTGAATGTAACTGATCGTCTTATGTTGGGGAAAGGGAATATCTAATTGGAGGTGGCAAGTGCTCAAAAGACGCAACTAGATTTATTTCATATTCTCACCGACAAATGACGGTAGAATGGTGATAAAGAGGAACCACCCCACGACGCTGAAAGAGGCGGCACCCATCTAACGACGACATGCTGCCAGGGGGCAAGAAAAATGGTGCCGGCTCCACGGCGGCCGCCCCTGGGGCCGGGAGCGGCACCAAGGAGACCGACGACAAACCGGCCAGCAAGGACGAGGCTGGGGGCGATACGGGAAGTGTGGGGTCCGGGGGCGGCTCCGGGGCGGGCGCCAAGCCAGGATCGGCGGGGGCCAGCACCCGGGAGGCGGCCTGGAAGGTGCTGCAACTGTCCCAGAAAGGGGAGTGGCCCCCCTGTGACCAAGCGCTCAAGAACCTGGAGAAGATCGTGTCTGGGGGTGGAGAGGATGTGAGCCCAGCGCCCCTTCTGGGGGTCATGGACCCGGTGAGTGCCACACACTTGGGTTGTTATTATTACTCATCCAGTTTATGTACGGATCTTAAGAAATTATTAGACATAAATGAAAACAAAAGCGCATTAACAGATGTACTGTAGCCCCATGGCTTCTTCAGTGCTGACTGACAGCTCACAGCTGACAGCTGACGGCTTTGAAAAGTTACCAGACCAAATTAAGTGTCCCTACGCTGAACCATATGATCTGCAAAAACATGTGTTTAGCAGCTGTCACTTCTGACGGTCAAAATTTAGGTATATACCCAAATGTTGACTGTGAGCCGTCAGCTGTCAGCTGTTAGTAAGCACCAAAGAAGCCATGGGGCTACTGTAGAGTCCATTCGCCATGGTAACCGATAGCTAGAAGAAGATGTACAAACAGTTAAAAGAAAGGCATAATCAAAACTAAATTATTGTTGGTTGTGAAAGTTTTGACTGCCATAAGTGACAGAACGTCAACACGTGGCTTTGCAGATCACACGATCTGGCGAATGGATACATTAGAGCAGATCTGGTAACCTTGGTTGGCTATCACCAATCCAGTGGCGAATGAGCTATAGCTGATGGAACTATGAAAACCTTGATGGACGAAGTTGTTTGCTACATATAGATGGAGCATCAATCCGACACTTTAGCTCAGTTGGTAGCTTGTCTGTCTGTTGAGTCAAGGGTCCTGGGTTCTATTCCCGTCGTGGCCGAAAAATGTTTGATTGGTGAAATATTGGTTTACCCTTTTATAGTGATGACTTAACGGCCAGGGACTGGATGTTGTGTCTGTCCTTGTCTTGAGTTATATTATAAGATATATGAAGTTAAGACAGGCTTAGCCAACCTGTAGTGGAAAATATATGGCTTGAATAAAAAACTGGCCCAAGCCACAAGATGGAAACAGTAATGGATGTAAAAATTAACCTTCTTAGTTGTATTTGAGAGTTTTATGACTCTTGAATATCTTGAATAGCATAGGGTTCAAAGGATTAGAGGATTCGAGCGTCCTATCGCTAATTTAAAATAATTCTTTGGACTCCGATCCAAGAAACTTCATTTCTTGCACCAAAGAACACACAGTTGGCCGTATTTTAGTTGTTTATATGACAACGTGGGGCGTGTCTATAGTGCCCTGTGCTGTAGTCGGCAGCTAAGGGATGGTTAATATGAAATTATTTTAAGGGGTAGAATTTTCACGTGTCTATATTATCCAGAGTTGGGTTCAGAGAGACAGCCGACAGTTAGGGGAGGGTTTACACACTGTCCCATTTTCAAGGTTAAATTCTGACATGGGTTTTGATTTTGTAAGTCAGCTCTTTTCTTGCGGGAGGAGGAGTTTGTTGGTTACTCCCCCCTTAACATATTACCCCTCCTCACCAAACCCCAACCCCACCCTGCGGTTAAAACAATGGTAATTTCTGAATAAACTTCAACGCACATGGTTTTAAAATCTATGAAATAGAGAAGGAAGCGTCTTTTTTTTTGTACCGCCTATTAATACATGTTCGGTTTGTACGCATATGTACTAATTACACTGATATGTGAAGGGATGAGGAAGGTTTAATTAAGAGAGGAATTGTTCTCACATTTGCGAGAGGTAGAGTGGAAAGCCATTTAGGAGGAAAAATCACCCTCAGTATATCCGACCCGGATTCGAACTCCGATCTCACCTTAATCGGCCATCTAGTACATCGCAAGACCTTTCGGCCACCGAAGCGTGTAACCATTTATTTAATTATTAATAGGAGAATAGTTTTTTTTGTTCTTGATTTAAGTTTTCTGTGTGTGATTTATTCAATCAGGAAGGCAATGTTTGAAGGGAAATTAGCTAAACCAGCCTGCAATATAGTCTAGTTTATAGATTAGTTAGAGTGTTTTTTTTACTTGCATTAGTGGTCACACAGAATAAGATGTAAATCCTGTAATTGACTATATCATTGGTTACAAGGAGGCCAAAGTACGAATTTCAGTCGGGTGCATTGATTTATCACCGCCATTAATTACAGTCTCGCTAAAGAAAACCTCCACGCCATTGCCGCAATGCGGGTGCATTTCCTCTTAACCTTACTAACCCCTATCTCATAGATTAAGCCATTAATATACGTTCTGTTGTTTTTCACACGCATCACATCTTACCACCCGTCTAGGCTTTTTTAAATCCCGTCTTATTACGCATTCGGGATATACGCTTATGTACTAATTACTCTAATGTGTCAGGGATGATAATGGTTGAATTAAGAGGAAGTGTACCCACATTTGCATGAATAAAGAGTGGGGAAGCCAACTAGTAAAAACTATCCTCAGTACACTCGACCGGAATTGAACCTTCATTTATCGGCAATTTTGTCTATTGCGAGAATAGCGCGTCAGACCATATTGACCTTCGAAGCTGGTCCATCCAGATTATTACCGTATTTACATTAAAAGGGTATGAATGAGGAAGGTAGAATTCAGAGGAAATGTATCTGAGTTTGCGTGGGAAGAGATAAAGAGAGAGGGAAGTAAATAAAAACGCTCAATGAACCCTTCAAGTACTTGAGCCCCAGACTCTTTCGTTACCAAACCTGACGCCTTCCTCTGCGTGCCCATCTATGCGGGTCGGTATCTCTAGCGCCTGTGATTTAATTAAGGACAACCGAACAATAGTCAATTGATAATTGTCCGAAACCTCAGCTCAGTCGGTAGCGTGTCTTGTCTCCTAAGCTAATGGTCCCGGGTTCTATTCCCACCATGGCTGAAAAATGTACCATTAGTCAAATTGGTGTTCCCCCCTTTCTCAGTGATGGATTACCGACCGGGGGACTGTGTGTTTTGGCTCTTATAGAGGGTATATGAGCTAATATAATCAGTTGATTCAGGAAATGCAGGTTAAATACCTCAAATAAAACAAAAATTTCTCACTAATAGATTGGTTATTTTTAGATTGATTACCGGTCGCTTGTCATCCAGGGATGTTTAATCAATTTCTCATATAATTAGTTTGTCGCTACCACCGTTGATTATTTTACAAACTCTTCTGACAAAAAAAAAATTTGGAATACTGGACAACTTACAATGAACTAACGACCTCATCTGATTGATGCGTGTGTTTGCAATTATTATAATTTTGATTATTTTTTTACAATAAATACACCTACACTGGGGATAGCATGGTCTAAGGGCAAACTGTAAGGCTTTAAATGGCTTGGATTGACTCGTGATGGGAGGGGGGTTCGAGGTTTGAATCACGGACAGATAAATTCGGGTGGTGATTTTTCATATGCCATCTTTAACCCTATTTTCCACTGACACACTCTCTCTCTCAGCGCTAATGTGGGTGCACTTGATCTAAACATCTTCCTCGTCCCTTAAATTAGGTCGTTAATGTTAAAAACACTCTCAGTAAAATATTTATCTCTCTCTCTCTATATATATATATATATATATATATATATGTATATATATATATGTGTTTTGTGAAAAATAAAAGACAAATTATATATATATAACTTGTCTGTTTTTTATTTTTCCCATAGATATATAAAATATTAGTTTAAAAAATATATTATCTGACCTTAACTGGCCCGACAAAATGACGTAATTAAAGTGAAGGTATACTATTTCTTAACTGATAAAGCGACTAATATATTACTAACCAATCAAACAAAAAACATTTTTGCCAATGAAATATAAAACACAATCATTATTCTGTCTAATTTCCATATTGGATTTATTTTAATAGTTTGTATAAACAATAGATATACCCAGATACAACCATATATACCCAGATACAACCATATATACCCAGATACGCCCAGCGATACCCAGATACGCCCAGAGATACCCAGATACGCCCTGATATACCCAAATAAACCTAGCTCTGGGCCAGATCTATCATTTTCCCACACGGGGCCTTCGACTCCTGGATAGCTAAGTGGTTAGAACTTTAGTGCTTTAAGTCAAAGGCCCCGGGGTTACGATTCCTGTGTCATATTTAAATTCAAAGAACACGAAGTTTAGATGCGTCTCTAACCGTAACTAACAAGTATAATAATATGAATATACAAACTTGTAGTTTCACACCCATATGCATACTGTATATTATATAAAAAGTATATTCAAAGCAATATAACTTGTTACTCTTCCGCTAGCAAGTAAACAAAGAATAGTAACCATTTCATACAAAATATAACTTGACACCCTCCCGCGCGTCTATAAACAAAGACTAAACATATAATGTAAAGAATATTACTAGAACCCGCCCCGGTGGCGTAGTTGGCTAACGCGCTTGTCGTGTTGAGCTCGACTGCTGAGGACGGGGAGATCGAGGTTCGAATCTCGGTTGGGTGAACTGGGGGTGGTTTTTCCTAAATGGTTTTCCACTCTCCCTCCACGCAAATGCGGGATCACTTCCTCTAATTAAATCTTCCCAATTCCTAATCTATTAGAGTAATTAGTACTCAAAGCGTACAACCCGAACGGGTAGTTAAGACGCGGTGCTATATATATAATATTACTGGGCACTGGTCCGATATCCGATCGGTGGGCATGGGGACTAAGGAGTCTGTCTCGTATTATCTGGTTTTCAGGTGATGGGCCATTTAAATTCACTGAACAAACATACGCCCACTACATTATTGTGCGTGTAATTGTTCAAGTAGCTATATTATTATTATTATTATTATTTAGCACCGCGTCTTACTACCCGTTCGGGTTATACGCTTTAAGTACTAATTACGCTAATGGATTAAGAATTGGGAAGGTTGAATTAGAGGAAGTGAACCCGCATTTGCGTGGAGGGAGAGTGGGAAAACCATGTAAGACCCCCCCCCCCCAGTTAGCCAACTACGCCACCAAGGTGGGTTTCAAGTAGCTATAAGGGGGGGAGGGGGACAGTTTAATAGTGCTGTTCCGTCCCACCACGTGTCACTATTCATTAATTGCTTTGCGGATAATCTTCCCAACATTATTTTTTACTAAAATATAGTCTAAAAACAAACGAAAATCTTGTTATTGAGCAACCAAACGGATTATATTTGTTCTTAATTTTGGAGTTTCAAACACTTTTTTTTATCTTTTTTTTTATTGTCACCCGTTCGGGTTATACAGCTATGTACAACAAATGATAACGCTAAGGGGTTATGGATTAGGAAGGATTAATTTAGAGGAAGTGCACCCAAATTTTCGTGGAGGGATAGCGGAAAAACCATTGGTCAAAAACCACACTCGGTGCATTCGACCTGGTTCGGACTCCAATCTCTTCGTCTTAGGCAGTCTAGTCTACTGTGAGAGTAGCACCTTAGACTATGTGGCCACTGACGCGGGTTTTAATAATTATTATTTCCGACGCGTCTCATTGGCCGTTTGGGCTAGACGCATATTATAGAGTAGGGGAACGATAAAGGAAGAATTAAGAGAAAATGTAGCCGCACTTGCGTGGAGTGAGAGTGGGGAACCGTTTAGGAAAAACCTCTCTCAGAAAATCCGACCGGTATTTTATCCCCGATATTCCAACCACTGGAAACCCAGTCTAACATTAGAGTGACGCGTTAGACCGTGCGACCATTGAAGTGGATAAAAGCATTTTTTCAATTTGTAGACAGTATTTTTGACATGTTGTGATTATTTTTAGGAAGATACAATATCACCTCAGTTTTACTTTAATTTTATTAGTAATATTTAAGGTCTTTCATAAATCTAGGGTCATCACCGCTTGTGACCTCCTAATAATAGTTCATACAAACCCACTTGAACGCTTCCTGGATACCTTCAACAAAGATTTGTGCCAGATATTCCCAGACAAAAGCTTTAACGCCCACAAACATGAAAGGGCTAAAAATACATTTTTTAACACTTGCCACTTTCCATAGTTTAACTTCAAGGGACTTGCCACCTTGGGAAAGTGGGTAGAGTGGCCCGTCACATATCTGGAGGACACTAGATCGAATCCGGATGGTGCTGAATAAGATATATGTACTATTCGTCTTGATTTCCAATGAATAACTTTCTAAATCCAATATTTTGTTGTTATTTGTTTATTAATTTGTCTCTGGTATGAATAAATTAATGGTTAAAAATTATATAAGCAAAGGTGTAAGAAAACAGATTATCAACCACTGATAGTAACTGGCATATTATGGTTAATAACAGGTACAGCATGGATAGTATATCGCAAGGCATAGGTAATAAGTCTAATAACTGGTACAATACGGGTAATGAATGGTAGGAGGTGGATAATAGTTGTTACAGCTCGGATAGTAACTGGTACAGCTCAGATAATAATTAGTTCATCTCAGATAGTAACTAGTACAGTTTAGATAATAACTGATACAGCTCTGATGGTAGCTTGTAAGGCATGGGTAATAATTGGTACAACATGGATAATAACTTGTAAGGTGTTGTTAATGACTAGTGCAACATGGAGATTAACTTATAAAGTATCCATAAAACAGGTAACATGGTTAATAACTGATTTGGTATGGATAATACCTGGCACAGCTTGAATAATAACGGGCACAGCCCGGAAAATACCTGGTACAGCTAAGATAATAACAGATACAGCTCAGATAATGAATGGTACAGCTTGGATAATAGCTGGAACAGCTCGTATAATAACTGATACAGCTCATATAATGACTGGTACTGCTCGGATCATAACTGATACAGCTCAGATAATGACTGGTACTGCTCAGAACTGGTACTGCTCGGATCATAACTGGTGCAGCTCATATAATGACTGGTACTGCTCGGATCATAACTGATACAACTCAGATAATGACTGGTACTGCTTGGATAATAGCTGGCACAGCTCGGATAATAACTGGCACAGCTCGGATAATAGCTGATACAGCTAGGATAATAACTGATACAGCTCAGATAATAACTGGTACTTCTCAGATAATGACTGGTACTACTCGGATCATAACTGATACAGCTCATATAATGACTGGTACTGCTCGGATCATAACTGATACAGCTCAGATAATGACTGGTACTGCTCAGATCATAACTGATACCGCTCAGATAATGACTGGTACTGCTCGGATCATAACTGGTGCAGCTCATATAATGACTGGTACTGCTCGGATCATAACTGATACAACTCAGATAATAACTGGCACAACTCGGATAATAACTGATACAGCTAGGATAATAACTGATACAGCTCAGATAATAACTGGTACTTCTCAGATAATGACTGGTACAGCTCGGATCATAACTTATACAGCTAGGATAATAACTGATACAGCTCAGATAATAACTGGTACTTCTCAGATAATGACTGGTACTGCTCGGATCATAACTGGTACAACTCAGATCATAACTAGTGCAGCTCAGATAATAACTGGCACATCTCGGATAATAGCTGGCCACAGCATGGAAAAACCCAATACGCCAAACTTGGACTCAGCCAATCAGAAAAAGGCAGTCGAACGGGTGCACTAGGTATGGTATTGCCCACAATGTGGTTCACCCCATCTCTCTCCAGGTGAGTACTGGTATAACAACTTATAAACCTATCTTATTATTATATTTATTCCAACATTTTTGTCGCTCACATTCAAAGACACGTAGTCTAAATGTCAAGCTCATCTAATCTGATTTTACGGTGCCGGGGAGGAGGAGTTCGAACCCAGGCTGGATGTAACAAGGGCTGTGTTTGTACTAAATGGTTTACCTCTCTTCTTTCATTAGAGGAATTAATAGCATATGCATAAATCCTATCAGGTGTACTGAGAGTAGTTTCATTAAATAGTTTTCCACTCTTCTTCCACGCAAATATGGGTATAATTCCTCGAAATTAAGCCTGTTTTATCCTTAACACATTAGGTGACCTGGTGGTCTAGGGGTAAGGTGTCAGACTTCTATGCTGGCGTCCGGGGTTCTATCCTCGGTCCCGGCAAAGATTTATTTGATTACCAAACCCTTCCTTCACCTCTGACAAGACATCTTGTGAATGTAATGAATACCTGGCCTCCACAGTGGTTCGGATCCCACGTTAAACTGTAGGTCCTCCATTTCATCTCACAATCACCCTACCATTGCACATTAACGTAAGTGCGTAATAAACCGAACGGTTAGTAAGATGCGGTGCTAATAATAATAATAATACTGAACACATTAGTGCATTTAGTTCACATGTGTACAGCCCGAACGGCTAGTAAGATACGCTGACAAAAGTAGTGTGTGTGTGTGTGTGTGTGTGTGTGTAACGGTATGATTTACATTATAAATAGTGTTCAGGTTAGCTATCTGCTATCAGAAAACAAATGAATTTATGGATTTAGGCCGCTGTTCCTGTGTTAATGATGATGACGTCACGGGGCTGCAGTCTTCCTTGTTCCTGCACGCAGTGTCGAAACTACTCCCTTACACCCCCCCTTCCCTCATCATTACATCAAGTACAAATTTATACAAACCATAGGGCAACCCGCGTCCCCCATGGATGTAATTAACTTTTGATATAAAACAAAATACAACTTACGGGACATAAATTGACGATTTTATTTGCATTGCTAATCTTTTTTTTTCCTTCCTAGGTTGTGATACAATTGGGTTATTAAAGTCGAGAATTTCTGATTGAACTTTTTTTTCACCCGCTTCTTACTACCCGTCCGATATATAAATTAACTATACATATACGGTAATTATATATCTTATTATTAGTTTAGCACCTCGTCTTACTACCCATTTGGGTTATAGGTTATACTCTCATGTACTAATTACGCTAATGGTTTTAGGGATTTATATGAAGTGGACCCCACATTTGCGTGAGGGAAGAATGTAAAACCATTTAGGAAAAAAACACATTAAGTACACACGAACGAGATTTGAACCTCCAGCTCTCCTTCTTCGGCAGTCTATTCTACTGCGAGAGTAGCGCCTTAGTCCATGCGGCCACCGAAGCGGGTTATAGCGCGTCACTCTCGCATAAGTATGACTCACCGGCGACTGGTAGATCAGAGCTCGAATCTCGGCCGGGTGACTGAGTGTTTTTTTTTACCAAACTGGTTTTACACTTTCCCTCCACACAAATGATAATACAATTCCTCTAAATATAATCTTCCTAATTCCTAAAACCATTAGCGTTATTAGTACATAAGAGTATAAATAAAACAGGTAGTAAGACGTGGTGCTAAAAATAAAAGTTATGTGTTAGACCAGATATCTGAAACTGGTGGCTCACGAGACAGGCCCGAGTCCATGATTCTCAATGACCCAAAGAAACGGTGTAAAATGCAGTCCGATTGTTATTTTTTACTGTAGAACTACAACAGGGAATGTTATTTCTGGCCACATTTGATTTCATCAAATCCGTAGCATTTTACAGCTGTAGACTTTAATAAATAATGTCTAATAAAAATTACAAATATTTCGTGGTTGGAATAAACTTACTATGTAATTCAATCCAGATTTTTGTTTTTGTTTTTAAAAATATACTAAATTGGAGTGTTTTGTAACTAAGCTACTGGCAAGTTTGATTTTCTTTTTTAATGCAGCCATATTCATTATTTTCAATTTTCGACGTTGTCCTTATGACCAAGCCATTTTATCACCCCTGAACAAGACCATATGAACAATGGTTCAAGTATGGTAGCTCTGTAGTAGTGGAATTATATATGTTACATTTTTTAATTCTAGGAGCCATGTCAGCGAAAAATATATTTTTTCAATATTTACTCAAATAATTGGTTATTTAAAATAAAATGGTAAAAATTAATTACAAAAAAATGTTTGGAATAGTATACCCCATAAAAAAATTCAATTCAAAAAACAAAAGATACATTTTTAAATAGAAATCTCTGAATTTTATAAGAAAATATTTGATTAATTTATATACTTTTAATATATCTGTCCATGTAATTTTTAAAATAGAATATTAAATTAATGTGCATTCCGTTTACACTGAAAAGTAGTAACAATCTTACCTTGACAGATTATACTACGACCATATCATATAGGATACACCATAGTGAAACCAAGCAAGGTAAGCTTTCTATCCTTCAGGGTAAACGAAGGTTACCTTTGTAGTTTTTAAAAAATAATATCAAATTTATATATATATATATTAAAATTAAATGGAGCGTGGAGATAGGCCGGAAATCACAAGTAGAAAACCATTCCCAGTGAACCCAACCAATATTCAAACCTTGACCTTACAGTCACCGTAATTCTAACATATTACGAGACTCACAGCCTAAGCCATGCGATGCGACCTTCGGTGCAGATAGTATTCGCGTTAAAAGGGCAGTTATTATTCTAAAAAATATGTTAAATTTAAGTATTTCTGAAATGATTTTATAATATAATAAAGTATAACACTTATAATCTGATTATCCGAAATATCAATTAACAGGATCACCTCAATTGAGACTTTGAAAGGCCCCCTCCCCTTTTCCACTCTCCGAGTCAGTTCAGGTGGTCGTTATCTGATTACCAAACCCTTCCTTCACCTCTGACAAGACATCTTGTGAATGTGTGGAATGCCAGGCCTCCACCGTGGTTCGGATTCCACGTTAAACTGTAGGTCCTCCATTTCATCTCACAATCACCCTACCATTACACATTAGCGTGAGTATAACCCGAACGGGCAGTAAGACGCGGTGCTAATAATAATAATAATAATAATATTAAACTTATTCAACTGTGATTTAAAACTCGTTAGAATACTGTATCACTGTATTCTCCCACTTATACGAACAAGTTTCGGTCCCAATTATTATTCTATTTATTTAAAGGTTTGTACATATAAAATCCAAATAACATTAACTCCCTTGTGGACAATTAGTGTTACATCAACAGTTTTTTTATACGGGATTTTTTTTTTATTAATTAGTTATTCTATGCTATGAGCTATGTATGATTTTTTATAATGATATAAAGGGAAAAATTAAAAATCACTAAGAATTCTTAAAAAAATTGATGAGTTAAGAGTGAAACAATGTACTAATTATATAAATTAATTCTAAATTAATATAATAATACTGTTTTGCGAAATTATAGTGAAAAGGAAAGAATACCACTGCCAATCATTTATTAAGTTCAGAATAATAACTTTCTAGTGTATTCGTATTTTCGATTATCCTAATAATCTTTGTCAAGAATCAAACCAGATGGTTTAGTGTTCTACCGTATCTATATTTACTTGTAAATACTGTGACGTAGAGGAAGACTTAAATGTTAATTTCATATCATTTTTACCTTCCTCGTCTCTACTTTATTATTATAAATATGCGAATAGACCCACAGGATATTAAAATAAGTGGGGGGGGGGGATAAATCACTAAAAAACTCGCTTACCACCCGCGCACTATCTGACTAACAGTAAACTCTTATTACTGTAATTATACCTGAAAGAATCCCAGTCGGTGTATTATATTTAAAAATAAAACCAACCTTACATTATTCAGCACTAGGTCACGCGAGTTTGGACAAATGACGTAAGCGATATCAGATTACTGTATAATGTTTTATGGTCAGAATAGAAAAATATATATATTTCTTCCCCGAATTGGGATGTTTGTATTTTGGTAAAGCTATTGGATCATAAACTAAAGTGTAATATGCTCCATTAAATCTGGGCAGGTTTTTAGACTAACGTTCTTTTAATCAATGTTTTAAAAGCTTCCAGAAACTGACGTGAAGTATAGCTTACAAAATGCAGGGGTTGAACAACTAGTTTTTTCCCCCACCGCATCATAATACCCATTCGGACTATAAGCACATTTACATATATTTTTTTCACGAGATGCATTTTCTAATAATCCGTTGTTAAGTATAGATGCTAACTTCAAATTTTAAAATAATTGTATTTATGATATTAATATTTTACTACGGAAAATAGGCAAACAGCTGTTAAATAAATAACTGTTAAATACCCGCTTCGATGGCCCTCAAGGTCTAACGCACTACTCTCGCAGTAGACTAGATTACCGATGACGGGGAGATCGAGGTTAGAATCTCGGTCGGGTGTATTGAGGGTGTTTTTTAAATAATGGTTTCTCACTCTCCTTCCAGGCAAATGAGGGTAGATTACCCCTATATTATTATTATTAGCACCACGTCTTACTACCCGTTCGGGTTATACGCACTTACGCTAATGTGTAATAGTAGGGTGATTGTGAGATGAAATGGAGGACCTACAGTTTAACGTGAAATCCGAACCACGGGGGAGGCCTGGCATTCCCCACATTCACAAATTACCACTATAATGCTCACTTCCTTATCCCTACTAAATCAGAGTAATTATCATACATGCATATACTAGGTACATCCCCAACAGGTAGTAAGACACGGTGATAAAAAATAAACTAACATCTATCATAGCTTTAACTTTAATGCGCAATGTATACATTTGTGTTTTTTTCTTATGGTGTGTTTGATGGAGTTGTGTAGTTGTTGCTCCCAGGCACACACTCACCTCCGGTCCCGGTCAGATGTGGTGGTAATTAGTGGGGGCGCTAAATTAACGTTATGTAGGCCGCCGGTATTGTCAACACCCATATTAATGATCTAAAGAGCCTTCGCTTGAAACTGATAGAGCGTTCGCTTGAAAATCATAATTTTACTTAGAAGAAAAAAAATCCACATTGGCGAGTAGATGTCAAGTTTGCCAATGATATGTCTCTATGGATCGTATGACGTGTGGAAATCAAACCTACATGAACATATGTGTAAACCTGGGTGTGGCACACATCCAGGAAATATGGTTCCGGATAATTGACGGGATTTAATTTGGTTAAAGCTCAGTTGCAACGAATTGATCTCAATACCGACTGGTGAAATTATCTGTAGCTTGAATTGGGGTTAGGTTTTAATATATCACCCGCCTCGGTGGCGTAGTTGGCTAACGCGCTAGTCGTGTTGAGCTCGACTGCTGAGGACGGGGAGATCGAGGTTCGAATCTCGGTCGGGTGAACTGGGGGTGGTTTTTCCTAAATGGTTTTCCACTCTCCCTCCACGCAAATGTGGGTTCACTTCCTCTAATTCAACCTTCCCAATTCCTAATCCATTAGAGTAATTAGTACTTAAAGCGTATAACCCAAACGGGTAGTAAGACGCGGTGCTAAATATTATTATTATTTAATATATCTTTTTTACTTTATAATATACAGGCATTATTATTATTTACATCGTGGAAATGATTGACCTTGAGATTATGATAGATCTTGACGATTTATTTGCCCCCAAATTAAAAAAATGTGTGTATTTTTTTGAGCTCCGCTTCTTGCTACCTATTTAGGTTATACGCATGTGTATCAATTAAGCTAATGGTTTTTTTCTAGGTATCGGGAGTTTATATAATATATAGAAAATGTAACCAAATTTGCTTGGAGTGAGAGTGAAAAACCATTTTGGGAAAACCTCTTTCAGAAAACACCCGACCAAAATTCGAGCCTCGATCTACCCATCATTGGCAGTCTAGTCTATTATTATTATCACCGCGTCTTACTACCCGTTCGGGTTATACGCACTTACGCTAATGTGTAATGGAAGGGTGATTGTGAGATGAAATGGAGGACCTACAGTTTAACGTGGAATCCGAACCACGGTGGAGGCCTGGCATTCCCCACATTTACAAGATGTCTTGTCAGAGGTGAAGGAAGGGTTTGGTAATCAGATAAATCTGTGCCGGGACCGAGGATTGAACCCCGGCTGCCAGCATAGAAGTCTGACACCTTACTCCTAGACCGCCAGGTCACCCAGTCTAGTCTAGTGCAAGAGTAGCGCCTTAAACCATGTGGCCACCGAAGTGGGCTACGTTTAGTCACTCATGCTTATAAGCATTTAACGTAACTTATGTTTTAAGTTTATACACATTTAAATATAACCTTTGTTTTAAAGTGGGTTTTATTCATAAGAAAAGAGAATTCAATTAAAGAAAAAGAGTACGCATACTTACAAATTTTTCATAATTTCGCTGATTTTAACATAGCTTATTACATTAAGTTCTGGGTTTTACGGGAAGGGTAAGACAGCATCCGATTCTAAGATGGGGATGCTAACAAATGTTTGCAGTCTTAGGCGTCAGACTCACAACATACCGAAATGCTGATGACTGTGAGATCGGAGTTTGAATACCGGTGTAGTATACTGAAGGTATTTTTCCACACACTGGTTTCCCGCACGGTTCTTAAATATTAAAATTATTATAATTATTATATATAATTTATATTAATAACGTATAACCTTAATGGTTAGTAAGACGCGGTGCTGAATATTATTAATTATATTAATAATATTAAATATTAGATAGTAAATGTATTAATATATTAAGCATTAATATAATGTATTATAAATACCTATGTAATAATAATTTATATTATAATTTAGATATACAAATTTGATGATTAGGCCTAAATATATTAAACTTACATAATACCTATATTATATAGTACACATATATATATAAATATTATATAGTACATATATATATATATATATATATATATTCCCTCTGCATTCCTACCAGCCCACATTCGAGTACTTAAAATACGAAAAGCCCTGAAGGGTGGTAAGAAGAGATAGAAAATGGATTTAAAAATACCCCAATCACCCTTTCCACTAAGACTAAACCGTTAAAATCTTGAAATAAAAGTACACAATGACAGATGTTCACCCGTTTTGGAGATCGCGTGGTCTAACGCGCTACTCTCGCAGTAGACTAGACTACCGATGACGGGGAGGGGTCGAGGTTCGAATCTCGGTAGGATGTACTGAGCCCCCTCCCCCCTCCCCAAATGTTTATCAACTCTACCTTAACGCAAATGTAGGTACATTTCGTATAAATGTAACCTTCTTAATCTCTAAAAGCATTAGCGTAATTAGTACAAAATCGTATAGCCTAAACAGGTAGTAATACGTAGCGCAAAAAAAATTAAAGGTACTGTCAAAATTATAGAACATAAAATAATATTAAAATAAATTTAAGAACCTTTTGTTAAATATTTTGTTACCAGTTTTTGACAAACATAAATTTTTTGCTTTAATATTCATAAAAAACAACTTTAACACCTCCATCCTACCTCCTTAGAATTTACCCTCCTCCTGAAAATCAAAAACGCCCACTTGAGAGTTAGGGAGGAGGTGGCGGTACCACTCAGGTTGAGAAACACTGCTTTAGTCCGTGTTGTTTAACTTGGGGTACGCGTACCCCCGGGTGCACGTGGAGACATCTTGGGTGGTACTTAAAATTTAAATATATAAACATAGGCTGAACCTATATTCTTTTTTGATAATCGCTGAATAGTCAGGACCAGATTTAAGTTGCCACAAGCGACCCAGACGTAAGGACATGTGACCTGGGGGTATTTTTTTATACCTCTATCTTTCTCTTCTAGATGTAGCTGAATTAATACATATAATACATTCACGGCCTTAGTTTACTTGGATGACAGGTCAAAAGATTACTAGAAATAGTCCCTAATATGTAACTACGCCAAAGGCTGACATCTGTCACTTTGGATAACTGTAATGAAAATATATGGTAGTGTGTGAATGTGATAGTTAACCACAGTAATTCAGGACAATATTATTTATATTTATTTGAGGTCGGGCACAAAGCTTATTTATCGTTTTATTCCACTTTAAAAAAATTTACTATTCACATCACTTTCACAAAAGGTCTAGCAAACACAGCTTCAAAATGGGGATCGGAAAATTTAAACCATGTGACTGAAAATGACGAAAACAAGTTCTTTACAATGATGCACCCACGCAGTATATAAACATATTTTATTTGGTTAAATATTTCGAAATATGATAAAATAATCGTAGAATAATTTATTATATACATATATAAAGATGAAAATATTTTCTCTTTTCCAAATAAATAAGATTCCTGTATTAAAAGGTATTAATGTATTCACTATATTATACATCATAGATAACATTCCAAAACGAAGAATAAGTACTTTTAATTATGTTTAAAATATTGATTTGGCTTGGGTAAAAAGAAAGTATTAAAATTTATGAAACCGTGTAAGAAAACTTAAGTCTACGTTATTTTAAATATAAAATATAATATGTAGTTAGATAACTTAGCATTTATAACAAAACAGTGAACTTGTACAAGTGTTGATAACCCAAAACCTAAACTTATGACTCTCGAACTGTCATCCAAGTAAAATCCTATCATGAACAGATTCTACAACTTACGTTACCAACCAACAACTTTGAAGGTACAAAGTTGGAAGATAACTCATATATGAAGATACGTGTACAAAAAAAAAAGTTTGAATACCACTGCTTTAAGCCCTTCGACACCACTGGAACGGTTGGGAGAGGGGGTGTTGATAACTAGATATTAAGTTGCAACTTTTTTTATTTCAAACGTAATCTGTGATTTTCGAAAATAATTGTGTTGTGTGTCTGTTATGGGTCTTGGAGGTGGAAACCATTGCGTGAAGCACGCACAGAAAGTCTACTTTCCAGGCGCGTGTGAAACGAGCCGGCTGAGCATCGCACCAGCGCCGAAACTAATAGGACAACTTGCGAGTATTCGTGATCCGACACAAATGTTGTAGTTTGTTATTTCTCCCACCACGTCTTACTACCAGGCCGGGACATTTATTATTATTATTATTATGCGTTATGTCTTACTACAGGTCCATTCCTTTTGTCAGTGAACTAAGACCACCAATGCACTCTGTCCTCTGCTTCCTTCTTCAACACCCAGAATTTTCTTCTTTCCTTCATGTCATCCAATATTTGAATCCTCCTTATTCCTAAGCTCCTCTTTCCCTCAACTTTCTCTTCTATGACTTCGAGCGGAAGACAGTTCCTCTTAAAGATAATGTCCGATCCAGTTTGCTTTGTGCCAAAGAATCACATCCAAAATGGTTCTCTTCTCACTCACTCTTCTTAGGACGTGTTCATTTGTCACCTTGTCTGTCCACCTGATTTTCTCCAGTTTTCTCCAGCACCACATTTCAAAACTATCCAAGTATTTACTTCTATCTTCCTAAGGGCCCCAGCTGAGTGGCGGCCGTACGGGTTGTTTACCTCTAAAGAGACGGTTTAATTGCGGACCCTCACATTTTTAGAACCACGTACGAATTGCAGCCCAGGCTGTTGACTTGACCTAACTTAACCTAACCTAACAAATCTTCACATTGTTACCTAAACCATTAAACGACAAGAACTGCGGAAGTTTGGATGTTACGAGGGATGTTGACATGGGACGATGATAGTTTATCTATGAAATTTAAGACACCATGATAGAAGGCACACTGCTAATTAGTTGCACGTAACTCATACCTCTCTCTCTCTCTCTCTCGAGTGAATGGGCCGCAACTTGTACACGATTTCAAGATTAGGCCAAAGCTCATCTACACGGTTCTTGAGAGTCCAAGCTTTTTTAATCTGAATTTAATCAAGCTGATGGGCTGGGGAGGAAAGAAGTTGAATTTAGGCAGAAATGTGTTCCCACTTGCGTAGAGAAAGAGTTGGACACCATAACTGGAAACCCGGGTATATAGGTGAGCTTGAAAGGCGATGGTGGATCACTTTTTATGTGAGAGATTGGTGAGTTGGGCACCGTTGATTCAACTAGGAAGAATTATAGGCATATGAATTGGGCACCGTTGACTTGACTAGAAGTAATTGTAAACAGGGGGATTGGGCACCGTACACTTGGCAGGAAGGAATTGTAAACAGGGGGATTGGGCACCGTACACTTGGCTGGAAGGAATTGTAAACAGGGGGATTGGGCACCGTACACTTGGCTGGTAGGAATTATAAACAGGGGGATTGGGCACCGTACACTTGGCTGGAAGGAGTTGTAAACAGGGAGGATTGGTCACCCTACACTTACCTGGAAGGAATTGTAAACAGGGGGATTGGGCACCGTACACTTGGCTGGTAGGAATTATAAAAAGGGGGATTGGGCACCGTACACTTAGCTGGAAGGAATTATAAACAGGGGGATTGGGCACCGTACACTTGGCAGGAAGGAATTGTAAACAGGAAGATTGGTCACCGTACACTTGGCTGGAAGGAATTGTAAACAGGGGGATTGGTCACCGTACACTTGGCTGGAAGGAATTGTAAACAGGGGGATTGGTCACCCTACACTTACCTGGAAGGAATTGTAAACAGGGGGATTGGGCACCGTACACTTGGCTGGAAGGAATTGTAAACAGGGGGATTGGGCACCGTACACTTGGCTGGTAGGAATTATAAACAGGGGGATTGGGCACCGTACACTTGGCTGGAAGGAGTTGTAAACAGGGATATTGGGTACCATTGACTTTACTATAAGGAATTGTAAACATATAGACTGGGCACCGTAAACTCGACTACAATGAATTGTAAGCACGGGGATTGGGCACCGAAATTGACGATTTAAGCTACGCGGCCACCGAAGTGGGTATATAAATAACTTTAACGTCATATTTACTATTGAGTAAAGCCCATTTGATAAGTTTTTGTTTGGGTGATTTTAAAACTTGTGGGACTTCTTAATCACAACCAATCTAAAACCAATCTAAAAGTGTAAGTTTGAAGTATGAAGGCAGGCAATAGAACCAACCCCCAGAGGCGGCGGCGTCCCATCCGGAACCCTTTTGTTTCTAAACGTCTCGTTTTTTAACAACGGTAAGCTAAGAAGATGAAACTTACAGTTCCAGGTCAAGACTACTTGTTAGTAGGTTTGGGTCACTGGCTAGTCACGTGACCACGAGTAAAACAGGTCAACGACTATTAAGACTGGCTGCGATATCTACGTCACAACCCGAGAACTTTTTTTTTTCGCACGAAACAACTTCCTTTATAAACAACACTTGATTAAAAATCAATATGAGGCTAATTTTAAAATCTGATGTATCTCGTAACATAATGTAATTTTGCTACGTATAAAAGTATGCCGAAAATTATTATTCGTGTATTTAAAATATCTTAAAATAAAAGCACTAATATTATAGAAACGCGTCTTACTATCCGTTCAGGTTGTACGCCTATGGACTAATTACACTAATGGGTTAAGGATTAGTAAGGTTTAATTTAGAGTAAATGGGCCCACATCTGAGTGGAGGGAGAATGTAAAGCCATTTTAGTAAAACCACCCTCATTGTACCCGACCGAAACCGAACCCTGATCTCCCCATCTTCGGCAGTCTAGCCTAACACGAGACCAGCGCGTAGAACCACGCGGCCATCGTAGTGGTTTAAAAGCACTACTAATAACATTGGACCCGCCTCGGTGGCGTAGTTGGCTAACGCGCTAATTCGTGTTGAGCTCGACCGCTGAGGACGGGGAGATCGAGGTTCGAATCTCGGTCGGGTGAACTGGGAGTGGTTTTTCCTAAATGGTTTTCCACTCTCCCTCCACAAAAATGCGGGTTCACTTCCTCTAGTTAAGCCTCCCCAATTCCTAATCCATTAAAGTAATTAGTAATTAAAGCGTATAACGCGAACGGGTAGTAAGACGTGGTGCTAAATATTATTATTATAAATAACATTGGACAACTGAAATTATTTTTAGTTTTTTTCTGTGCTACACATTTTTCTAACCGTCCGGGCTATTCACATATTAACACAATTGCGGGTGGAAATGAGAAAGGTAATATGTTAGAGTAAGTGCAACTGTATTTGCGCGGAGGAAGTGTTCACCCAACTAATTTAAAACTTGATATTTGTGTCATAATTTTAATGACTACAGCCTAACGACTGATCCTGCCGTGTGCCCATCCACCCAGATTTGGGCACACACTCAACTTTTCCACTGGTTAATGTTACCCTCATCATCCGGTAGAACACACGTCTAGTAGGGACGTTGATAAAATGCGGATATTTCCAGCTGGAATTCTACGAGCGAGCGAAAAAGCAGCTTATAATTCTCGCCTGGAATGGTATTTATACATACCTACCAAGGTATTCTTTACATGCCATAATCGATATGGGACCGGCGGCTTTACTTCCCACAAGGAGGAAGATTTACAACAGTTTATCATAGCTCAGTAAAAATCCTTTGACCTCGGCTGGGTTTGAACACGTGGACACCGGGTCCTGAGGCGTGCACCCCAAGACCACTGAGGTCCATTTCACGTCTGACGGAACCCTAGACTGAGCTAAAACTTTTACAGGGTTTTATTGTTCCAGTACATAGTAATATATATATATGTATATTTATATTATTATATAGCCACGTATATATGTATATTTTTACATACATATGTTCTCATGTTTTAACTGTAAATAGCCCACCTCAGCAAGTGCTAGACTAGACTGCCGATGAAGGGGAGATCGAGGCTCGAATCTCGGTCGGGTGTACTCAGTTTTTTTGTGTGTTGGTTTTACACTCTCCATCCACACAAGTGTGTTTACACTTCTTATAAATATAACCAACCTAAGCCCCTAAAGCCATTGGAGTAGTAATAGTACATAAGCTTATAGCCCGAACGGTGAGTAAAGTGCGGCGCTTTTAAAATAATGTAGATATGTATCTATATTTTTATTAACATATACATTTAACAAGAGGGCTATCATTTATAATATAAATGGTATGGAGGGAGAGAGTGTCTTAGAATAAATGCACCTTAATTAGCACGTAGGATTTATTTTAAAAGTCCCATGTGAAAAAAACAACTAGTTCATCCGGCCATGAATCGATCACCAACCTCCCCGTTAATGGTGTCCAATGGTACAGTAGCCCCATGGCTTCTTTGGTGCTGACTGACAGCTCACAGCTGACAGCTGACGCTTTGAAAAGTTACCAGTCCAAATTATGTATCCCATGTGAACCATATGATCTGTAAAAACATGTGTTTAGCAGCTGTCGCTTCTGACAGTCAGAAATCAGCTGTGAACTGTCAGTCAGCACCAAAAAAGCCACGGGGTTACTGTATACATCAGCGGGCCAGAGCTAGTATTTGTCAAACCCCTTCTTTGTGTGTGTGAACCACATCCTGCTACACTTCCGGGACATTCTCAATCTTGCACTAGTGGTGTGGGGATGAGTAAGGACCAGTTTTAGAGGAAATTGACCCCCACTTACGTAGAAGAAGGTTGGGAAACCATTAAGCGGGAAAATTCCGGCACCTTAGCTAAGTCGTTAGCATGTCTGACTGCTGAAATAAGAGTCCTGGGTTCGTTTCTCGGTATGGTCGAAAAATTTATCTTTGGTGAAATGTAGATTTCCCCTTTCACAGTGATGAATTAACGGCCGAGGGGTTGGGTGTTGTGTCTGTTCTAGATTTAAAGTTTATAGGTAGTGTGGTGATTTAATCAATTAAATACCTCATAGCTAGAGTCACGTAAAAATGGTTTTATTTTTAGTTAAATTTCGTTTTTCAAATCTCATTTTCCTCCGTGATTTTGTGTTTATTCAAAATTACATGTTATCTGAGGTGTTTAAGTATTGTTTACATGTCGAGACACT
Source organism: Timema californicum (assembly GCA_902141385.1). Lineage (NCBI taxonomy): Eukaryota > Metazoa > Arthropoda > Insecta > Phasmatodea > Timematidae > Timema > Timema californicum. The sequence goes on from CABFOW010002176.1 coordinate 71,061, forward strand.
GTATACAAAATTAAAATTTATTATTGAAACCTTATATATTTGCTTTAAAAATATTTGTCAAGTTTGACTGCATATTTCACAATTTTGTAGCCTAAAGTTAGCTTACACTACAATAAAATACTAATCATATTACCGTATGGTCAAAATTTCTGCTTAATTTATTCTTAATTTAGTGTTTATTTAAAGTTTTTTTTTGTAAAAGCGGTGTTATTTCATTCTATAGGAGTATTTCGTGTAACAAGACGATTTAGTTTTATTTCGATTTTAAAAAACATTGTAAATCATATCTAAAAACTATCAAAAGAAAATCTTTGTTTGACACTTTCCGCTTTATCGCGTCCCACCATTTTTACGGGGCTTTACTTATAACATAAATTGAAGGCGGAAAAAACGCCTCAAGGCACCTTATCAGGGATTCAAACGTCAGACTCCCGGTGATAAACAAAAAAAGCTAGGTGAGACTGACGCCTTAGCCCGCGTTCTTTCAGGTAAAATCTGTTTCCCATAGTTTTTACTCCAAGCTTCAGGCTGGGGGGTAGCCGTGACCCGGTAAAATTGACCGAGACCTGATTTTTCCATCAGAGACGTTGTAGTAGGGGGTTTAGGGGGTGAGTATTCCTGAGATCCGGGTGCCCACGCGAACACTTGCACTGCAATCTTCGGCGACCATCGGGCCGTGACTTCGTGACCGAGCCGCACTGGCTCTCACCCCCCCTTCCCCTTTCCCCAGAGTGCCACGACACCCCCATAACTCTCTCTGACGTCACGACACGGTCTGTATAAACACACGTCTCACCCCCGTGTACCACTAATTAACTCGAACTCACACGTGAGTTGATTTTCTTAAGTAAAGTGTTTATGGTTTTGTGACAGACAGGTAAAGGGATTTATTTACTTTCTCATATACAGAAAGTATTGTAACCGTGAACATTTCCCCCTGAGGTTATGATGGATCTTGATGTCCTATATGTTCCCTAGTTCAAAATAGTCGGTATGTCTTATAGTTCTGTCTATTCCCATGTCTGTCTGTCCCGGCTCATGTCTGTCTGTCTGGGCTCATGTTTATCTTACTCTCCTCGTGTCTATCTTTCTGTTCCCATGTCTATCTTTCTGTCACCATGTCTATTGTTCTATCCCCATGTCTATCTTCCTCTCCTCATGTCTAACTTTCTGTTAACTTTATCAACACACAGCTAGCCAACAATCTAACATTCGCACTTACGAGCACTCCAGCAAAGTAATCAGTCTCGGCAACACTATCGTGTTAGACTGGTTTGCTGATGACGGGGGAGGTTAGGGTTTGAATCCCGGTCGGGTCTACTTGGGTGGTTTTTACCTAAATGGTTTCCCCACCTCCATCCCCGAAAATGCGGGTAGATTTTCTCTAAATTACTTCCTTCCTCATCTCTACTCCATTAGTGTAGCTAACATATATGCATGTAGCCTGAACAGGTAGTAATACGTGGTGACAGAAAAAAAGGGGGGTCCAGGGCTGGCTCAAGGGTTTCATGCGCCCTGGTCGCAACTTTATATTTGCGTCCCAATTGTATTCAGTATAATATAGATAAACCAAGCACCATGCTGAATAATAATAATAACAATAATAACAAGTAGCCAAAATACTGAACAAAAAAAATTAAGAGATAAATAACCACAAAATAATAATTGACCTTGTTTCAATCAGCTGGTTTCCACAAAGCTAGGTTCAGGTAGTGGGGTCCCCAGCCCCTTCTCATAAACCATCCTCCAAAAAGAGCCTACTCAGACTACACATTACCCCCTTATTCATGTTAAAAGGTTGCTGAATTGAAAGGGGATGAGTTGGGGGACGGGGCGGGGGGAGGGGCTTGTGGTACTTGAACTATTGCGCTCGGAACGCCACTATTGTAAACTTGCTCTTCAACAGTTAACAACGCTCTCCAGTGTCCGAGGACTCAACCTGAATCAGAAAAGCGCGGTGAAACTCCCGTAAGGCTGTGTATCTGTTGTTTCCTTGTCTGTGGCCTAGGTTCGCCCTTTTTATCCAATGGTGATTTAATGGGATGTAATTTAATTGTGTGTCACTAAAGTTAAAATGAAATGAGTCCTCGTAGATAGTTTTTTTTTTTTTCAAATAATTGTTCCAAGACATTTTTGGAAATGGCCCACCCACTTCTCCAATAGAAGGGTATCGGACTGTTCGTGTTCGAGTCGGTGACATTGACACGTGTTCGTGTTTAAGGCTACAATACACGCACGAAACATTAATCACGCACATTACGCATTAGTTCTAGTACGTTAGACTATAGGGCATCCACAATAAGAAAGGTGGTATCTGACAGATAGGAAAAGTTACTAAAAGTCTTCGATAATATCGATATCAATTCGATATCTCGAATAAAACTTTACAAGAAAAAAAAATGATAGAGTTTTAGATCATTAAAAATCTCATAATGTGCCTAAAATATTTTAATATATATTTTTTATAACAATTCTTGGGAGTTGAATTAAATCCTTAATAATTAACAGATCCCGTGTTGTAGGGGTCAGTACACCCTGCTACGAACCTAGGGGTCCCGGGTTCGATTCCCGGCTGATACCGTTGGTATTTTTCCCGAAAGGGGAACTGTCCCAATGGTCATAAGTTTTTTTATAATAAGACCTAAGTTATTTTCAAATATTTCCACCGGTTCCACACTCTCATACTCACTATCATCATCTCATCGCATCGGGACATGGAAAGAGCCTCCACTGAAAGGATGTACGATTAGTACATTCGGGCGTCCCCTGGACAACGGTACATTAGTACTGACTAAGTTTATTACAAACTGGGCTACGAATGCTGTAGCCTATACGCGCAATATTGTATCTTAACTAACTATAAATATATTGACAGGACTTTTTCTCGACAATAGTTTTATAAAATCTTCATATACCCTTTCATACATAACAAATATGTCAACTTTAAGGACTAAAGATATAATATATTAAGTATTTTATAATCATCACAAGAGACAAGGTGAACATATTTAACAGCTTATATTTAGACATGATAACTTATAGGAACTGGGGTCCAAAACTATTTATTGTTTTACCATACGAACTCATTTTATTTAAAATCATAACTTTAGCATAATTTAACTAGGGTATGATTCGATTCGATAATTATATGAAATTCGCTTCGATTCGAATACGAATACTTAATTCGTGGATGTCTAAATGCTACCATACATCCATTAGCCGAAACATATGATCTGCAATACCATAATGTGGATTTGTTGTTTTTAGCATTCGTTAAATTCCAAACAAACAAACAATTCGTTTTAAATGAGTTAGTTACTTTTTTTTTGCATTATTGAAACACGAACTTAAGAAAATAACAGTTTGGATGTTTATTTTTTTGTGAAAGCGGTGTGTCTAAATAAATTTAAAAAATGCTAATCAAACGAGGGCTTGTAAAATAAGACCGTGCTCTTATGAAATCAAGATGGCGAACCAACCGAAACAAGGGCGGCTGATGACGTCATAAAAACCATCAAGGTAGTTGGGTTCTTTTGTTGCTTACATAATAAAAACTTTTTATTTTGAAACTAATTTTTATGGCCTTCTCCAAGTTATATATAAAAAAATATTTTGGGTGCCAGTTATAACAATATAAAAGTTTGAATATAATACATTTTCATTAATTATTTCACACTATTTACAGTAAATGCTCGATTATCCACGGGCGTATTATCAGTTTTGCGGTTTAACCGCGGCATCGCCAACAGCAGGGGGTCCCTCTTTTTTTTAACGCCACGTTGATGAAGAATACAGGGCTACCGATTGCTACACTCAGTAAATCTATAATTAATAAATAATGACCAGAGAGGAGGAAATGTTACGCAAGGGAGGAAGAGGCCTTTCGGGGTTGTATCTGTTTAGTTATCCGGAACAGGATTACGGCACGCTCCTATCTGACAAACTGGAGGTCTTTCGGTGTTGTATCTGTTTAGTTATCCGGAACAGGAATACGGCACGCTCCTATCTGACAAACTGGAGGCCTTTCGGGGTTGTATCTGTATTAGTTATCCGGAACAGGAATACGGCACGCTCCTATCGGACAAACTGGAGTACTTTCATTGTTGTATCTGTTTAGTTATCCGGAACAGTAATACGGCACGCTCCTATCTGACAAACTGGAGGCCTTTCAGGGTTGTATCTGTTTAGTTATCCGGAACAGGATTACGGCACGCTCCTATCTGACAAACTGGAGGCCTTTCGGGGTTGTATCTAGTTTAGTTATCCGGAACAGGAATACGGCACGCTCCTATCTGACAAACTGACGTTACGGAAAATACATCGCGGGATAAGGGAAAAGGAAGCAGCTACAATGAAGAAGAAGATTAAAACAAACTTTGTAAGAGATGGGTCCATTTTGAGCAAACTGTACATTGATTTAAAGTTGTTGTTTTTATTATCTTAGTGCGTGAAATATAATGATATGTTCATAAACGCATCTAAGATGGGTGAGTACTAGTTTGAATAAAATGTGCTACAACCTCTTGTTTTAATTACTATATAGGCGGATTATCCACGATTTTGTGATATACGTGACGCTCCCCCTTCCCGATTACCATGGATAAACGGGAGCTAGTTGTAATACTATTTTTTCATTCGATCGCAAAACAAATAACATAATAGTATGATTATTCTTTCAATGAGCTACGGAAACGTCAATCATACAGTCATACTAAGATAATTATTAATAGACTCGTTTAATAACACTTTTTATTGATAATATAGCATTACCAAGCAAATAATGTTTATATCCGAATAGGATGACATTAGGGACTTCCAGCGAGTGTTGGCAACAAGGAACCTACTGGCTGTCAGATACCACCCTCCCAGCCACGAAGGCCCTATACTGTATTCTTCTTTCGACGAGGAAATGTCGCTGCCGTTTCTAGTCCCTGCCAGCAGGGGCCCAAATTGACTGGCCCCGGTTCAAAAGCGAAATATTGGCCGGTCTCTCATCGGCATCCAACATCTGCAACTACAATACCAGGTTTACTCTTCGCTGAGAGGAAAGTGGATGTACCGGTGAGGGAGTGAGTAGTGAGGGGAGGAGGAGGGAATAAGAGGAAGAATGAGGAAGGGGAAAAGGAGGCGGGAAGTGTAATGAAGCGGGTAGGAAACAGTTATATTGTTGTGAGAGAGGGTTGAGGGAGTGGTGGCGGAGCAGTAAGGGAGAGATGAGGAAATGAGGAGGGAAAAGAAACGGAGATATAAGGAAGTGAGGAAGGATTGGGGAGGGTTTGGAGTGGGTGTGGTGAGGGATTGGGGAGATAGTTTCGAGGGATTTAGGAGAGAGCTGCGAGAGATTTGGGAGAGAGTTGCGAAGTATTTGGGAGAGAGTTGTGAGAGATTGGGGAAAGAGCTGTGGGGGAGGGGGGAGAAAGTTGCAGGGGAGGTGGGAAAGAGTTGTGAGAGAGGTGGGAGAGAGGTGGGAGAGAGTTGTGAGGGAGGTAGGAGAGAGTGGTATTGGAGTGACGAGGGAGGTGTTAGGGAGTGACGTTAGAGTGGTGAGAGAATGAAGGAGGTATGAGGGAGTGGTGAGGGAGCGATGAGGAAAATTACAAAATGTATATTACGTTTAACACTAGGATAATGAATGGGGTAAGGAAGAATGAGTGGGTAGTTTTAAAGGAAGTGCACCCAATTTGACGTGGAGTGGAAACGGGAAAATCATACTCAGTGTGCCCAGCTGAGATTCGAACCACAACCTGTCTGTCATGAGACTGACACTTTACATCAGCTGACCACAAATAGGCATGTAAGCTTCAAATAACGGTTTAAGGTAAGAAGTGATATTATTATATGCTACCGTTTATTTCCTAAATGAAACTTATGATACACCGTGAACTCCTGTATTTCGAAATGTTATTCATGAGTATAATTTATTTGAATGTTTCGCAATAATTGTATCAGTAAAACACAAGTAAAGGACGAATAAATCCTTTGTACTCTCTATAAAAAGCTAAAGCATATTTGTGTTCAGGTGCTCGTACTTTCCACTTTCATATCTCGCCGAACGATCTCACGGCTATTCTTAGAATACAGGGGTGTACAGGTACACATTCGGCACATATAACTGGTATAAGGTAACAGGGGTGTACATGTTTTATCTTATATAGCTGATATAGTAAGTTAACAGGGGTGTACATGCTTTATCCCATATAGCTGATATAGTAAGTTAACAGGGGTGTACATGCTTTATCCCATATAGCTTATATAGTAAGTTAACAGGGGTGTACATGCTTTATCCCATATAGCTTATATAGTAAGTTAACAGGGGTGTACATGCCTTATCTCATATATCTGATAGTAAGTTAACAGGATCGTGCGCACGCCAACACAATGAACTGAAATAGCAACTAAGCCATAGTAAGGTACTTAAGGTAGGTGCACATGGATCGCCACGGTGTGCTCTGCACTGGCTTGGAAAGTATTTTAGATTACAATTTGTCCTCATTTTCATACAAATTAATGCGCTCCAATTCTATGCAGACAGGTGTGCAGAAACATATAAAATTAGGCCTAAGAACCGAGTCAATACGTTGCGATACGAACAGGTGTTTGCCAATCTTTATCAGAAAGCTCAAAACAAAACTACAAGATCTTCTTTTATGTATCTCCGCATGGCGATCAGCGTGGTCCACATCTTACTACCCATCCGTGATGCCCGAATATCTGCATAGATGGCGATAGGGATGAGGAGTGTAGGATTTTAGAGGAGGTTTACTCTCATTGGCTTAGAGGGAAGGTGTAGAAACAATTTAAGAAAAATCACCTCGGTATACCCAGTCGAGATTCACACCCCGAACTCTCCGTCAGCGTGAAACCAGATCAGAAGAAAATTTTGGTCAGGACTCGGAATTTGATAACGTACGTATCCTTTTTTTTTAGCAGAGCTTCTTATTACTCATTTGGATTTTACTGTTATGTATTAACTACGCTAGTGGTTTTTGGGGATTAAAAAGGTTATATTTAAAGGAAGTGTATCACCGTGGAAATGCATTTTAAGAATTTCACTACACAATTTACTCACCCATGATTCTAACCTTGATCTCTCCATCATTGGCAGTCTAATCTACTGCGATAGTAGCGACTTAGACCACGCGACCACCGAAGCGGGTTTGTTGAATTGTTCATTACATAAAATGCTCACGCGTACATAAACCCTGTTCATAATCCCCTGACTGTAAAAAAAACCTATATTTTACAGGTCAATTGGTGACCTGGTGGTCTAGGGTTAAGGTATCCGACTTCTGTGCTGAGGGTCCGGGGTTCAATCCTCGGTCCTGGCACAGATTTATCTGGTTACCAAACCCTTCCTTCACCTCTGACAAGACATCTTGTGAATAGTGTGGAATGCCAGGCCTCCACCGTGGTTCGGATTCTACGTTAAACTGTAGATCCTCCATTGCGTCTCACAATCACCCTACCATTACACATGAGCGTAAGTGCTTATAACACGAACGATATAGTAAGACGCGGTGCTAGTAATAATAATAATAATAATAATAATAATAATAATAATAATACATAATATATTTAGAAGGATACGAGAGTTAAGTTATTAAGACTTTACAACACACATATTAACTGCCACCCTGGTGTAGTGGTCAGTGCGACTGGCTAGTAGCTTATGGGTCCCGGGCTCAATTCCCGGCTATTTTTCCTGAAAGGGGAAATCACTCCAAAAGTCATGAGGGTTTTTATTAGTTAGACTTAAGTTAGATTTTAAGTGGTTTCACACCCTCATACTCACAGCCACCCTCCCCTCTTCTCATCGGGACATGGACAGAGCCCCCAGGAAAGGATGTACGATCAGTGCATCCGGGCATCCTATGGACAACGGTACTTTAGTACTGGCTAATATTTCCACTACTGTACTACGATTATAGTGGCCAAAACTTGCAATATTATTATTATTTTTATTATTATTGCATGTGTTTCTTTATTTGTTTCCATTTATAAAGTGCGTTTTTGATCTACTTGTGTGCAGTCGCTAAGAATTGTTTTTTATATTTATTGCTAAGATTTTTAAGTATTTTTATTTTTAGGTCATTTTGTAGGTCTTTTTTTAAATATTTAGGTCACTAAAGGCTTTGCTGATGACTTTGTCCACATGTGGGGAATGTTATATTTGTTATTGGTGTGCTGCTATATCTCCGTATTTAGAAAGTGTACGTTAGTTACCTTGTACTTCACTATCTGCTGGAAGTGTACAAGGTTTAATCTGTTTGAACTATCACTCGCAGTATTCTCCTTTGTGATTAGTTTTTGGGAACCAAAGAGTGGCTAATGCACGAAACTTGAATGTTTTCATAACCAGCGATATCACGATTATAGCTTTTCTCGGCTACTTACTTACAGTTTGCAATCAAGAGCTTGAAAGTCCATTGCTTCACTTACAAAAGTATGCCACCTTTACCTATATTGAGCTAATTCTATTCAGTCCACCTCGTTACACCCTATCCCTATCTTGAGCTAGTTTTATCCAGTTCACCTCATTGTATCCTATCTCTGTCTTGAGCTAGTTTTATCCAGTTCACCTCATTGCATCCTATCTCTGTCTTCAGCTAGTTTTATCCAGTCCACCTCATTGCATCATATCCCTATCTTGATATAGTTATATCCAGTCCACCTCATTACACCCTATCTCTGTCTTCAGCTAGTTTTATCCAGTTCACCTCATTGTATCCTATCTCTGTCTTGAGCTAGTCTTATCCAGTCCACCTCATTACACCCTATCCCTATCTTGATATAGCTATATCCAGTCCACCTTATTACACCCTATCCCTATCTTGAGCTAGTTCTATCCAGTCCACCTCATTACACCCTATCTCTGTCTTCAGCTAGTTTTATCCAAGTTCACCTCATTATATCCTATCCTTATCTTGAGCTAGTTTTATTCAGTTCACCTTATTACACCCTATCCCTATCTTGAGATAGCTCTATCCAGTCCACCTCATTACACCCTATCTCTGTCTTCAGCTAGTTTTATCCAGTCCACCTCATTACACCCTATCTCTGTCTTCAGCTAGTTTTATCCAGTTCACCTCATTGTATCCGATCTCTGTCTTCAGCTAGTTTTATCCAGTTCACCTCATTGCATCCTATCTCTGTCTTCAGCTAGTTTTATCCAGTCCACTTCATTACATCCTATCCCTATCTTGAGATAGCTCTATCCAGTCCACCTCATTACACCCTTCCCTTTCAGGTTTGTTATAATGTTATCCTCCCATCTGCAGCTAGGTCTTTCCAAATGTTTCTTCCCGTTGGGCTCGTCAGTTAATATTTTGAACGTTATTATAGAATATCCCATTTGCGCTGAATGTCCTATCCACCGTAGTCTGCGAAATGTAATTACCTTAACTGTGTCTGGTGATGAATACAGGGTATGTAACTCATCAATCTGTCACCTCCTTTAATCAACATTATTTTCACATATTTTAGGGACAGATATTTCCCTAAGAACTTTCTTCTATAAATTTAAAGTAAAAGGCCATGTCAAAAAAACTATTCAGAACTACTAGTAAAGTGTAAATATTAAACCAAATGGCTTTATTTTCACAATATCATTAGAACACAAGAATCATGATGACTAGATTTACAATTTGCCGGTAATTAAGTCAGACGGCAAAAATATATATAATAAAGATCACAATATAATCTTTAATGTTTTCCTTTTGTTGAGGTATTGGAGCGTTCATTTACTGGGATGTTATAGATAAAATGTCGAGGTATCAAAAATCATCATCTTAAAATCTATTCTCGATTGTTTGTGTACAATTAATAATAGACTTAGACACTTAGTTATATTTGTTCTGAGAAATAGACCAATAGTTTGCATCACTATGATAAATAATGCTCGATCTTAACTTATTTATAGATACACGACCGGAGTGAATTGTATTTTAAATTCTTCTTGTTCAAAGGAGCGATTAAACATGTCCGACTACTAGTAAAAACTATTCGTTCTGTCTGTGTGTGTGTGATTTATAGTGTATAATTAACCTTTTTAAATCACTAATCAAATTAGGAACAAATTTAGGACACACAAAGTTAAATGAATACAATAGCTATAGCTATGCTAAAGTATCAGTAGGAATACATTTGCTACTATTGGATTATTAATACCTTTTGTTATTGATTCAACAGAAATAATTGTATTATGGTAGCTGCACTGGTAATTGTGTTAGTGTCCCACTATTAATACCTGTACAATGTCTCAGCACTAATACCTGTACAATGTATCAGCACTAATACCTGTACAATGTATCAGCACTAATACCTGTACAATGTATCAGCACTAATACCTGTACAATGTCTCAGCACTCACACCCATGCTATTGTTCCAGCACTAATACATGTACAATGTATCAGCACTAATACCGGTACAATGTATCAGCACTAATACCTGTACAATGTCTCAACACTCACACCCATGCTATTGTTGCAGCACTAATACCTGTACAATGTATCAGCACTAATACATGTACAATGTATCAGCACTAATACGTGTACAATGTATCAGCACTAATACCTGTACAATGTCTCAACACTCACACCCATGCTATTGTTCCAGCACTAATACCTGTACAATGTATCAGCACTAATACCTGTACAATGTATCATCACTAATACCTGTACAATGTATCAGCACTAATACCTGTACAATGTCTCAACACTAATACCTGTACAATGTCTCAGCATTAATACCTGTACAATATATCAGCACTTACACCCATGCTATTGTTCCAGACCTCGGGTATGACTCCCTTGATGTACGCAGTGAAGGACAACAGGACGTCGATCCTGGACCGTATGATAGACCTTGGAGCAGACGTTTGTGCCAGGAACAATGTGAGTACACCTTACCAGTACACTAAGACACAGGCTCTCAAACTGTGGGTCGCAGCGAACATTGAGAAAGTGGCCACACTCAGAGAAAATATTGAAGAATTGTAAAAATCAGGGAATTTAAAACCACCAACAAAATCCAGGAAATGTCAGGGTATGTTGTAGTCAAGAAGGGGAAATGGCTTACTGAGCGGTCTACTAAAAATTAATATTCAAGTTGTATTTTATTCCAATAAGGTATTTTAACACAGTCAATTTATATTTATTGTATTATTACTATTATTTTTACCTTGTATTTAGAAAATATCTTATAAGTTACATCCAACCCGTAGTTTGTCACGAGTATCAGACAAGCATACCTACATTAGTTTGACAAGATTTTTGGGAATCCCAAACTTAACTAAAATTACCTACAATTTATTTATTTTTATTGAATCGTAGGCTTTTTTAAATCTATGTATTATTGATGAACCGTCGTGTTCTATTCCCACTTTTATCTAATATTTCCCAAATTGTAATAATCTAATCCGTTGTTAATCTTTCGTCGAATTTCACACTGATGATCCCGAATTAGTTTCCTCTGCATATAGCTTTATTATTATTATTATTATTATTATTATTATTATTATTATACTGTAAAACAGGGAATACTAATTTTTCATAGTTGTTACAAGAATGTGTTTTAGAAAATTCTTCAAAATATGAATTAGCCAATATGCTTTTTGTGCGGTTCAACTTTGCCCTTAGACTGATAAAAAAAAATTCCATGACGTTAAGCCTACAATTATACCGATTGAGTGGCCATTGTCTGTTGGCAAATCAAGTGCCAACATCTGTGTATATAGGTTGTCATGTGGTCAGCAAAACAAACCCTCCGGGGGTTGATCTAAGTTTTGTAGACCAAAACCACTATTTTTTTAAAATAAAATCCAAGACTTTAACGTAGTCATTAATAATTTACAAAGGTTTGAGTTCAAATAAATGTATTACTAATGATTGAATATTGAGGATAAATATGGTTATAATTAACACTTTTACAAGTTGTTGTTTATACTCAATGTTGTCTCTTTTTACTTTAACACACTTTTATATTTAAAATATTTACCTAGACTATATTTAATATCATATTCTGAAAATTGAAAAATGACACCTGGACACGGGAATCGAACCCAGGACCTTCGGCTTAGTACGCCAGTGCTCTTACCACTAAGCTATCCAGGATTCGTCCCATGCCCATGGTCATTCTTCACTCATAGTTTAAGGCAGAGTCTAAGATATATTATGAGTCAAATTGGTCAATCTTACAAACATGACATAATACACAATTAATTTACAACAAGTTTTTAACGAAAGTGAAAATAAAACATATTAAAACAATAAGTTAAAACATATCTACGTGTAGTGGTAGCACATCGTGTTTCATCACCTAACGACTTCCATGAATTTAGTCTGTAAAATCGAGTATCGAAACATGTCGGAAAACTAAGGTTCCAGTAATCTCCATTACACTGGGACACTTAAAGGAGTAACGATAACAGAAATTTCAGGTAAGACTTAGATAGTTTTTTTATAAAAAACAAAACAAATATAGTTAAAATATTTTAAGAAACTTATTTGAATACTGCAACTTTTACAATCCAAGCAATCACCAACTTTTGTATAGATATGTTTTAACTTATTGTTTTAATATTTTATTTTCATTCTCGTTAAAAACTTGTAAATTGATTGTGTATTATGTCATGTTTGTTAGTTTGACAAATTTGACTCATAATCTATTAAATATATTCAAGGTAAATATTTTAAATATCAAAGTTTGTTAAAGTAAAAAGAGACAAAATTGAGGATAAACAACTTGTAAAAGTGTTAATCATAACGATATTTATCCTCAATATTCAATCATTAATTAAATTTACTTGAACTCATAACTTTGTGAATTATTAACGACTACATCTAAGTCTTGGCTTTTATTATATTCATTTACTCCTTTTGAAAGATTCAATTAGAATGTTTTCTAAAATGTTGCACTACTTTTTAATTAAAGTAGCCCTTCATTTGTCCTCATAAGGCTGAATTAAGCGTTCTAGAACCGCAGATTCACAAAAAAAATAAAAATGAAAGCTCCAAGGATCGAACCTAGGACCTCTGGATCTGTAGACAGGGACTCCGACCACTAAACCACAGAGACAGCCTCCTAGTAAAAAATCTATATAGATTTATATGAGGATTTTTTTAATTAGGGGAGCTCAAAATATGTTTATATCGTGTTCAGAATTAAAACGAAGTTACGTATAAAAATATGACATATCATAAACATACTAACCCTAGTCATGACTCATACAACCCCCTCCCTCCTCCAACCCCGAGACCAGAAACTTACAACTTCTTCAGTCACTGTACCCTTCTTATAACGTGAAACTTGGAAGCAATTAGCGAAAGCAATTAGTAAACACGCCAATGACCTACCCTCCCTTTCACACCCTTCCTCTAAATCCACGGTAACAACCATAAGGGATGCAGGATTACTGGCCAAGGTTTGAATCTCAGCTTGGTTCACGTGTTTTCCCCCCTTCATCCCTTCTTTATGCTAATGCGGTTGCACTTTACCTTCCTCACCCCTACCCATTGATTAATGCTACCAATAACCATAGTACCCACTTCAGTGGAAGGATAGTATAGAGGTGTAATTCTCGCAGTAGGCTGGATTGCCGATGATGGGGGGATCGGGGTTAGAGTCCAGGTTGGACGTACTGAGGGTAGTTTTTATTGTTTCCGCTCTTCCTCCACGCAAATGTGGATACTCTTCCACTCAATTCAATCTTCCTCATTCCTAACAAATTAGTGTAATTAGTACATATTATTCCAATAGCATGAACGGGTAATAAGATGCGGTGCTAAAATAAAAATAGCCATTGGATCACAGGTAATAATCTAAAAAATGTATTAGTAATTTAGCAACTAGCAATTGTTTTACCCTTTTGGGTAAAATATACCCCTCTCGGAAGTTGTATGAACTTCTTGTTTGTAGAAGATAATATATGTGTTTATTTTTTATGGTTATTTGTTTTTTAAGCTTAATTTATAATTCACTTTTACCTACGAACTAATAAATAACAATTAATAAAATAATTTTATTCGTATAGAGCAACATTTATAAAATGGTAGATTGTTATCAATTTTGACCGCAAAAAAAATTTAGTATTTTTAAAAAGCCTCTTTTTATGACAATTGGACTATAGATGAACACTCCGTTTACCTTAACAGTTAGCAGTCTTTCCTTGTTGGATTACAGTTACACTATGGCCCTAGATCATAAGCCATGTCATAGCTGAAACGTGGAAGGTAAGTTTCCTACCTTCCTTTAAGGGTAAACTAATTATAAAATTATTCTTACCTTAAATTGTTATTAAGTGCAATACACTTTTCTAGAAAGTGTCACTACTTGAATTACTTTGTTTGTTATTTCATTAAAGCCTCAGATTGGGACGAAAATGGCCAATTATTAGATATCTTAGCTCAAAAATTAAAACGTGACATTTAGTGTTCTAAATATTTTTAAAAAATTTTTAAGGTATTTATTTGAAGTGTTTAACGTGCACTTTTTGAACCGACTGGTTATATATAAGCATACGAGAATTTCTACGAGCGAGAGTGAAAGGACCTAACAATTTTGCCAGGAAAGGTATTTTTGCATAATTTACAAGGTTCTTTTAAAAACCACAATTGACATGAGACTGACGGCTTTACTTCCCCGCCAAAGGAAGTTGTGCTACGGATTTTTATCACTCAATAAACAATTATTTGACTCCACCTGGATTTGAACCCACTATAATCGAGTACTGAGGCGATCTATTTATCCCAAGACCATCGAGAGCCACTTATAGGTAAGTGTAGTGTCAATCTCTAAGAGGAGCAAAAGTTTTAAGCCACTACAATAATATAAGATTTAAAAAAACCTAAAAATAATATTAAATTTATATACTGTAAACACTTTTAGAATTATGGAAAATCGTATTTCAAAATTTTACAATTTACCTTAAAGGTAAATAATCTGACTTGATAAACTTTTTTTTCACTTAGAAAATACAAAGTTCAAATAAATCTAATTACTTTTTGTTAAAATCAAAATAGGTTTAAACATTAGCTATGTCGGGAAACATTAAATGTTTTAATCACTTTAATGTGACCTTCGTGTGTAAAGCACATTCGAGTATTAGCTCTACGTGTAATGGAACATTCAAAATGAAAGTTTAGCTCCATCATTATACGGATAATAAAACTAAAACCAGCGAAATGAAGACAAAATAGTTTGACTTGTAATTGGTTTATTGTCTAAATCACTTGGGTGATTATTTGAAACTAAATGTTTTAAATTTGTTATAAGGCTTTTGAGGATTCATAAGATGTATACAGAATGAGTTTTAACATGTTACAAAAGTTAGGAGCATATACCTTATATATTTCTGGTTACCATCTTAATTTATGAAGAGAATGCACAGTTTCTAAAAGTTCTCAATTGTAAGCGCTTTTAAATAAACCACAGACAAAAAAAGGAACATCCTAACGGTTATTTTCAAATGTTCGTTTTTAAATAATGTAAAAACGGTTAATATTATAAGACCATTAAAAAACAAATTGTTTGTTGTGAAGGTTATGACTTACAACAGTGACAACAACTCAACATATGATCTTGCAGGTCATATGTTATTATTAGCACCGCGTCTTACTACCCGTTCGGGTTATACGCACTTACGCTAATGTGTTATGGTAGGGTGATTGTGAGATGAAATGGAGGACGTACAGTTTAACGTGGAATCCGAACCACGGTGGAGGCCTGGCATTCCCCACATTCACAAGATGTCTTGTCAGAGGTGAAGGAAGGGTTTGGTAATCAGATAAATCTATGCCGGGACCGAGGATTGAACCCCAGCCGCCAGCATATGCAGGTCATATGGTTTGGCGGATGGATACATGTAACTTCTCCTAGCTGTCACCACCTCTTCTAACGTAGATAGTGTAAAGTTGTGTGTATATGTTAATTTATCAGTGTATTTTAAATCCAGGTTCATTTAATGGTTGGTAGTAAGAGGAAGTGCACCCACATCAGCGTAGAAAAAGAATGGTAAGGACCACGTTAGTGAATCATGTTTGGAAAACACACCCAAGACAAGAAACTAGAAAATCCCCGTCATCGTCAATGCAGTATATTGTGAGCCTGACATATAAGGAAAAGTGACCACCGGTGAGGTTGGAACATAGCGCTTGCTAATTTTAATAAGTTTACGTATTATTTCCAAATAATAATATCTAATAACATATTATTAATATACTCTTCACATGTGTTGCGTGTTTTTTTTAATGCTGCATCTCCATATTTTAAATTAATTATAATATTTTATTCTTTGGTGCTAATAAAATGTAGATTAACAGTTCATAAAAATAATAATAATAATACTTAGAACCGCGTTTTACTACCCGTTCGGGTTACACGCTTTTAAGTACTAATTACTATAATGGATTAAGAATTGGGAAGGTTGAATTAGAGGAAGTAAACCCGCATTTGCGTGAAGGGAAAGTGGAAAACCATTTATGAAAAACCACCCCCAGTTCACCCGAACAAGATTCGAACCTCGATATCCCCGTCCTCAGCAGTCGAGCTTAACACGACAAGGGCGTTAGCCAACTACGCCATCGGGGCGGGTTTCATAAAAATGTGTTAGATACTATTGTAGTGTTTATTAAAAAAAGGTTTCACACATTTATTGACATTTTAGAGTTTTGGAGGAAAATTTCTATGTAACTATGAGAATAACGTGGAAGATCTCGAACAATTTTTATTTACAAATATGAGCTGTAAGTTTCATAAATCACAGAAATTTTCCTACAAGAAATAAATACAACGTTAAACACGTTAAAATTAAAATCAAAATTAAAAGTGAGAAGTTCAGCCTTAAATATTTCCTCTTATCAACTCATATATTCTTACTGATTTCTATTTAACCTATTTTTACTTTCTAATATCAAGAGATCGTGTCAAAAAAAGAAGGTGGATTTTACAATTCTGTCCATGCCCACATTTGTCTGTCTGTTGTCCGTCTGGCCCTGGCCACAGATAGGCCTATGAAACAGTTTTATGAATTTTGTTCAAACTTGCTTTCTAGATGTTATAGAACCATACCTAAGTAATTTTTAATTTGATCCTATCCCTAAAATTAAGGTTAGCTTACAGATGAGACTTTTTTTGAAATCGAAATATTTCTAAAATGGATCTAACGGTTTTGTTTAGATTGTATACCTGGGGAGTGATTGACATTAAAAATAACACCGTATTATTGTTGTTTTTTTGTGGGAATTTGATTAGGTTATTTTATTGAAGATGTTTTTTAAATTTGAATATTTAAAAAAATGGCTCTAGCAATGTGGTTCAAAATGGGTATCTGCTAGGTGTTTTACATTATAAATAATTAATTATTTATATTTGATTTTCTTAAGAAAAATCATATTATAGTATTTAGATTTCTTTTCATCCAAAATTTTATTTTTAAATAACTTAGACAATTTTGTTTAGCATTGATATCATGGAACTATTTTACATGATCAATAACAATGTATGCTTAGTTTTCTAAAATATATTATTTTAATGGTAATTAACTTACAAAAAATTATAGAAAATTTGAAAGAAAAAAAATTACAGTAGTCTTAAAGATTGAGTTCAAAATGGATATTTGGGAATAGTTATTCTTGAGAAATAATGGTAGGTTTTTATCTTTACAAATTAAATATAATTTGATTGTAATTTATAAATAACTGATTTTTGAAACTTTTAAATTTGTTAAAAATGTATTTTAAAAATTTGGTTTAAATTTTTATACATGGAGTATTTATTGTGACTAATAAGACTATGCGTTGGTTTTTATGATGAAAATTTGCTTAAAGGTAATTAAATGAAATCCTGTTTTTGAACATTTTCGCCCAGGTTACAATTTACAATTTGAGAAAGATTGTGCGGTAGTTAAATATAATTTATTTACATTGTTATGATCTTATCTGTCGGTATTTTCGATTATCTTGTTTGTTTGTTTTATAAATGATTGTATTTTTAGGTTTTAAAAAATAAAAAAATAAAAGCTCAATAGAAATTAAATCAAATTGAAAATGATGTCATGTTAATTTCAAAGGCTTGTCAGAACATTAAAAAATATATATAGTGCGTTTAACTTTAACTTGATATAAGGTAATTATTTCATACAAAATAAAATAATATTATTATTATTATTATTATCAGTCCATAGCACCAATTGTATATTTGTTGAATTAGACTTCTATCGTAAAAGAAAAGCTAAATTCAGAGAGTTATTTAAGGAAATCCCATATCAATAATTTATCATGTAGAGGTTCTGCCTATAATATTTAAAATTACAATATTCTGATTTATTTTTTGCATATCGTTATTGCTTTTAACCACGCTTTAGCTATTTGTTGTGATTGCTATTTTTTATTAGCATTAATAATTACTTTTTGTAACAATTCATCATTATATACAATTATTTAATCATTTGTTGTTTATCTTATTTTCTCGTGTAAATATATGTATTTGTGTACTTTTCAGTGCTGGCCTGTTATAGGTCCTACCACTGTTGGCCAGCACTATAATAAAGAAAATTGAAATTGAATTGAAATTATTATTAGCGCCACGTATTACTACCCGTTCGGGTTATACGCACATACGCTCATGTGTAATGGTAGGGTGATTGTGCGATGAAATAGAGGACATACAGTTTAACGTGGAATACGAACCACGGTGGAGACCTGGCATTCCACACATTCACAAGTTGTGATCAATACACGTCTTGTCATAGGTGAAGGAAGGGTTTGGCAATCAGATAAATCTGTGCCGGGACAGAGGATTGAACCCCAGACCTCCAGCACAGAAGTCCGACACCTTACCCCCTAGACCACCGGGTCTCCAAAATACATTGTTCTTTTTGGGTAGCCGCTGAGAAAAGCAGTCGATATTCAAATCAAGTTTAATTACCAGATATTGCTGAAGGACAAGTAAAAAGAGGTTGACGAAGTAAAAGGGGGGTGGGGGGCGAAGGTGGAGGCAAGTCAGAGATTATTGGTTTTTTTCTACACGCACTCCAAGAGTCAAGGTCAGCCACCCAAGATGCGAGTCTTGCATTTACCAAGGTCATTGTTGACGCGTAGGCTGGTGTTCGAATTTATAACATAAAATTATCATTATTATTGCTGCAGTTTAGATTACTATATGCATCTTACAAGAAATATGGAAATCACTGGAAAGAGATAAACAAAACTATCTAATTCATTCATAAATCGAGCTTTAGTTTAAAAAAATCCATCCCATTATTTGTTAGAATATATTCCTCAATACTGGCATCAATAAAAACAATCAATGTCTTAAGAACCACAGCACAAACTTTCTCACTCTCTTGATAAATGATACTTATAACTCTTAAAGATATGTGAAATAAAATAATACACATTGTCATAGAAATACATCCAAAGAACATACAAGAAATAATATACTCTGTTACAGAAACATAATATATGTGCTGCACCTTTTTAACATTCCATTTATTAAAGCTGTACCTAAAAAAATATATTTGCGTATATCCCAGAAAATATTTTATTTTATAAAATATTATTTAAAATAAAGGTTTCATAATATAGGAATACTGTAGCATTGAAATGATAAGTAATTTCTTATCTCAAATAGCGGCAAAGATTATAGGGTGAAAATTGAAAATGTACACATTTGTAAAGTACCCTCAAAGTAATTTTTTGAGATGAGGAAATACGTCATTTTGTTTTTAAAACCACATTTAAATATGAATTTTAATCAGAATCTTAAGAGTCAATTTTGAGATAATTGTTATATTTCACTTTTTCCCTTTAGTAAACTACCCTTAATTATAAAGTTAGGTAACCAATCAAAAAATTCATAATCGGAACCTTATTAAAATTCTTGCTTTATTATTATTATTGTTATTATTATGTTTTCTATCCTACGACAGGTCCATTCCTTTTGTCAGTGAAACTTTGACTATCAATGCACCCTGTCCTCTGACCCCTCTTTGAGCTCCCAGCATTTTCTTCTTTCCTTCAATTCATCCATTATTTTAATACCCCTTCTTCTTAAGCTCGTCTTTCCCTCAACCTTTCCTTCTATGACGTCGTGCAGAAAAAAGTTCCTCCCAAGGATGTGTTCGATCCATTTTGCTTTGTATCTAAGACTCACATCCAAAATGTTTCTCTTCTCACCCTCTCTATTTAGGACTTGTTCAATTGTAATCCTGTCTGTCCACCTGATCTTCTCAAGTTTTCTCCAGCACCACATTTCCAAGATCTCCAATAAACCTTATTAAATCCTTGATACCAAGATGTATCTGGACCGATAAAATTATTTCAGCTTCAGGCCAAGATACAGAACTACAAATGGATAGATAGATGACATCGTGAAACCCACGTTTGCTGGTTCAGTGGGTCATAAAACGTTGTCATTCATTAATATCTCAAATTTGATTTTTTTACGATCACTATACCTCTTTTCTCCGAAGCTTGAGAGAAAATAAAAATGACGTTCTAAAATATGGAGAAAAACAAAAGAAAGCAAACGTTTTTAGATGTATGTAAAAAGTTTATTTTCTTTGCCTTTTCTAAATATGTACCAAACTTTAAAATTCGCCATCAATGCTAGAGTAAGTGGACCTATTTAAAATAAATATTACCCGCTTCGGTGGTGGCATAGTCTAAGGCATTACTCTCGCGTTAGACTAGACTGCCGATGACGGGGATATCGATGTTCGAATCTTGGTCGGGTGTACTGAGGGTGGTTCTCCTAAAATGGTTTTTCACTCTCCTTCCACGTAAATGTGGGGACACTTCCTTTAAATGAATATTTCCTAATCCCTAAATCCATTAGCGTAATTAGTAATTGTTAGAATTGTTAGTAAGACGTTGTGTTGAAAGAAATGTCTTAACAATAAATGTTGCTTCTAAGGTGTATTTAAATATATATAGTTTTTGGTGTGAGGTTGACTTCAATTTGATCAAGGAAATTTTCCGGCATTATTAATGAAGGTTAATTTTACGTTTCTTTTTTAGATCTAGATCCCTTCTGTGCGGCTATTAATCAGAGCGGGCACGCTTCGAGTTGTTCTTTTGTTCTTTTGTGCACATGACGTCACAGCGGGAGACGCGGATTAAAATCATTATTACTAATGATACGTCATCGAGAAGCTTTGGTTTGATCATTAGCCTTACATGAACAGCGTATTATACATTCAGGATGCTCTATTGTATTCATATTAACTTTAATAACCGGAAGTTCTTTCTTGACTTTCCTCATATGCCTTGTGTGGGCTTCCTAGTATATGAACAATGAGCATTAGATCAGTCTTTAAAGAAGGGAATTGATTAATTCAATAATCATGTTATTTGAAGGATTAAGTAAATAATTTAAATTGATAAAGTTTTTTTTTACTTTCTCATATGAAGAAAGAATAAAACTGTAGAATTAAATGTATCCTAATGTTTTATGTGTCCCCTAACATACAAATGTGGGTTCTACAGTTATGTACAGTACGTCCTTACGTCTCTGTCTACAGCAAAAAAGATTTTTTTTTTCGTGTATTTCGTTTATACTTAATATTGCGATGTTATATGATCATTCCTTGAAGTGAAATTTAAAAATTATTTCTAGATCTAGTGGCTTGCTAATGACTTATTTCTTAAAATTCAAAATTTTTCAAAAATAGCTATAATGATTTTGTTCAAAATAGATGTACAGTTCGTTTCAGACAACAAATAGCATACTTGTTTTAGTGGTGAAGAATTAATTTAATGTTAGTTTGCTAATGACTTATTCTTTTGAAATTTAATTTTTTTTTAAACTGGCAAAAGCTATATTATTGTGTTTAAAATTTATAACTGAATAGTGTTCCATATAATTAACAAGATAATGTTTGCTTGTCAGAAAATAAAAACCTTATTTCAATGAAAAAAGAGTTTTCAAAAGAAATTATGATTTCAAAACTGCATGAAAAGTTATTTACGATTTTGTCGTATTATTTATTTTAATTTATGCCCTCAAAATTAAAAGAAAGAACTAAATTGTTTTTAATCATTTTGAAAATAATTGTTTTCGAAACTCAGAATCTTACCGCTGGTCTTTGATATCCCTAAAGTATTTGATTAATTAACACTAACCTGTATCGGCGGGAAAAATGTAAAAATATAAATACTGAAAACTGCAAAGACTGGTAAATTTAATAGGATTTTGGTTGGAAGAAACTTTCAGAAAATACAAACATATGGTCAAAATTGATGATAATACTTACCTATATTATTAATGCTATTTTATAGGTAAAATATATATATATATAGGTACAGCTGCAGATATGGGTATGCCAAACTTTCCAACTTTAGGAAGGGGAGGGGGCCACGCATTATTATTAGTATTTTGCCCCCTATTAATTAAGCTTTTTATACCCATGTATGAGTATGATAATTAATATAATTTGGTAGGGATGAGGAAGGAAATATTTTATAGCTAATATACCCGCATTCGCATGGAAAGAGAGTGGGAAAACTTATTAGTAAAAGCTGGCTTCAGCAGACACAGCCGGGATTTGAACCCCGATCTCCCCGTCTTCGCCAGGACAGTCTATAGCGAGTGTGTGACGCCTTAGACCGTCAGGCCACTGAAGCAGGTCTAATTAACTAAAATAAATGGAGCCTAATCTAATATTATCAATTAAATACCTAGCTTTATGATCAAAATTCTCCGCTCCAGGTGAACATTAACAGGGTGTCTAATCAATGATGAAAATAAATCCCTAAGAAATCTATGTTTTTCAAGGCGATGTTCATATTTTTCCAGGGTTAAAAAAGCCTATATTCTTTTCCGGAATATTACTATAATTAAAAAGTACTTCTTATAAAAATATAATTATAAAATAAGGTAACTAAGGGGGTGAAATAAAATATATTTAAAACAATATTTTGGGCCTTTTATATCACTATATCATAAAATGTTTTGATTAGAATGATATACCAAAACAAATGACCCGCTTCAGTGGTCACATGGTCTAATGCGCTACTCTTGCAGTTGGCAAGACTTTCGATGACGGGGAGATTGAGGTTTGAATTTTGGTTGGGTGTACTGAGGGTAGTTTTCCCAAAATGGGTTTTCCACACTACCTTCTGGCAAGTATGGTTACATTTCATCTAAATTTAACCTTTGTAATCCATGAATTCCATTAGCGTAATTAGTTCGTAATTGTATAAACCAAACGGGTATTAAAATGGAGCACTAAAAAAAAGAACCATTTCTGCTTTATTTTTACAATCCGTGACGTCAGCCTGTAATCGAGCCATACCAACCGAGCGGACTTAATCTGTTGGCGAGGTTAGTACCAACTTCTGTGGTGTCATGTGGTCAACACACAATGAACTGTCCAACAGTTAGTCTCAGTTTTTTAGACCGGAACCGATACTTCTTTATTCAAGTAACTCCCCAAATAAAGTGCTTACGAGGCTGAGTTGAACCTGTTCCAGACCTACTGCTTCACAGTAAAATATTGAAGCACCGGGGATCGAATCCGGGACCTGTAGCCAGAAACGCTGACCACTAGACTACAGAAGTGGTATCTATTTTTTTTATATAGAGTTGAGTTTTCATCTAAGATTAAATTTTTACTTCTACTAAGTTTATTCTATTTATAAAAAAAATGTTATTTGAAAAAAGCATTCAATCTAAGTGATTGTTATCGTCATCGTAAAAATCAATGGCAAAACGTTTAACTAACTTTCTATGGAGATTTGAAAAATATATAAGCTATTATAATTTATATTTTAATTATTTTCAATTGTTTTTCAATAAATTGACTAATGACTAAATTTCTTATAATTGTATTTCAATGCTTAAGTAAGGCTAGGGATGGGAGTACTTGCCTAGTTCAGCCAATTATATTAATGATCCAGACAGAAAGACAACCTAACATGGAAATAGAGATTTAAGGTTTATCAAATATCGAGAACATTAAAGGGGAAACAGAACTAAGATATAATTTAAGATATGATTTAAGGGAAGGGGAATACATTTAAATTATTTGTTTATGTTTTATAATACTTATCCGCAACCATAGTAGCTAAACAATTTTATTACATTTTTAAAAATGTTGTATATTCAAAAAACCTCCTGAGTCACTCCAAAATTCCCTGAGAATTTTAGATTTTTAAGGTTTTCCAGGCGAGTATACACATTTAATTCAATATTTTCCTTGCATTTATAAATTAGAATAGGTGCTACGTTTATCTCAATAATATTTTCAATATTTGTACATGGTATTGGTACAGGCCTATTTACAAGATATTTTTTCATTTCACGTTAAATAATTAACGCTTTGTCTAAGTGAAAATTGACATCACTTAAAGCCTTGTTTCCTCTTTAATAAAATGCACTTAAAAGCGTGTTCTGAGAAAAATATCATAAATTCTGATTTGATCCAAAACATCATTATGTATGGGACATAGCCACGTGATTAATTATATTGACTAAAAAGTACGATTTAATTAAAACATATTTTAATCTAGCATTGAACTCTTACTTGCAGTGTTAATTTTTTTTTGCACCGCGTCTTATTACCTAATCAGGTTACAAGCGTATGTACTAATTACGTTAAAGGTTTTATGGATAAGGAAAATTATATTTAGAGGAAATGTATCCGCATTTGCAGTAAGGGAGAGTAAAAAACTCAGTACGCGAGACCTAGATTCGAACCTCAATCTCCGTGTCATTGGTATTCTAGACTGACACGAGAGTAGTTTGTTAGACCACCGAAGTGGGGGCAGCGCTACTGTACGCACAAATTAATCAAGAGAATATTTTTAATAAGGGCATGCAATGCATATGTGACATAGCCAAAATCTTTTAAGTTAATAAAATATCCAAACATATTACTCAGTTTTATTTTATTTTGCGGGGGGACTTTCTTATAAAGTACAAACAATGGTGGGGGGAGGGGGGCTGTCTCCCTCCTACTACCCCAGCCAGGTACGCCCATGGCTGCAGATCAAATGACCTGACGTCTGGCTCGATGCTATAATGTAATTCCAATACTGATTTATATCTAAAAACATATACGGTGAAGGTTACGTTTTTAGGTCAAATGCACCGTCCTTTAAAAGGTGTGTGATATCCTTTAAATACTACCCATGCTTACTTTTTAATAAATCATCCCTTTATCTCTTTATATATCAATTCATAGTAATAGTGCCAGATGACATATTTATACTAGGAATCACATGTTTTCAAACATAAAACTATTTTGAAATCGATGTTGGTTTATTTCGCTGAAACCTTTCTTTACGTACGACAAGAATCTCCGTATTGCAGTGCACTTAGTACGAACCAAATAAAGTGTTATAATATGTTTGGTTCCATTTAGAAGAGGGGAATAATGGAACTTTGACATGCGACTAGAAATTACGATGGAATAAAAGAGGGATGTATCACAAAACACATAACTGTAAGGGGTATCGCCTACTGTTAAAGACAGATTAAAATGCTTGATAACGTCCGAATCAATCAAATAATAATTATTATAATAATGTATTTACTTGAGAGAATTACTTTATTTCTCGTAGACATTTATTTTTAATGTATAAAGGTACTTATTATGTATGTACTAAGTGATATTAATATAATAATTAAAACCTAGCCCACTTCGGTGGCCGCGTGGTCTAATGCGATATTCTCGGAGTAGACTAGACTGCCAATGACGGGGAGATTGAGGTTCGAATCTTGGTCGGTTGTACTGAGAGTGGTCTTTACGAAATGTTTTTTCCACTATCCCTCCACACAAATGCGGTTACCCTTCCGATAAATATATGACCTCCCTAATTCTTAAAACTATTAGCGTAATTAGTACATTAGCGTCCAGCCCGTACGGATAGTAAGACTCAATGTTAAAAAAAATAATTAAAACTTAATTTTGAATGTGTTTACAAAAAAAAATATTTTAATAATAAACAAATAGGTATTTACATTAGTTTATTGTTTTTAGCAGGTGTCTTACTACCCGTTCGAGTTGTACGCCTATGTACTAACTACAATAATGTGTTAGGGATAAGAAATATTTAATATAGAGGAAGTGCACCCCAATTTGCGTGGAGGGAGAGTATAAAACCATTTAAGGAAAAAAAACTCAGTGTACACGATCGGGATCGAAACCAAATCTCCCCATTTTCAGCCGTCTCGTCTGATACGAGAATAGTGTTTTAGATATTTATATTATTGGGTACATATATGGGCACATTAAAATATAACTAAATCAATAAAGTAAAACTAATTAAAGTATAACAACTATATAAGCAAAAACATATTTATTCAAACAAACACATTCATATGTCACAATTGTGTACTATTATTATCATCATTGGGTGTTCCGTCTTACGACAGGTCCATTCCTTTTGTCAGTGAACTCAGACCGCCAATGCGCCCTGTGTTCTGCCTCCTCCTTTAACTCCCATCATTTTCTTATTTCCTTCACATCATCCAATATTTGAACCCTCCTTCTTGTTAAGCTCAAACTTTCCTTCTATGGTGCCATACAGAAGACAGTTCCTCTTAAAGATGTGTCTAATCAAGCTTACTTTGTAACAAAGAATCACATCCAAAATGGTTCTCTTCTCACCCACTCGTCTTAGGGAATCTTCATTTGTCACTTTGTCCGTCAACTTGATCTTCTCAAGACTTCTCCAGTACCACATTTCAAAGATCTCCAAGTATATACTTTCCATCTTCCCAAGAGTCTTAAGTTTATGCTCCATGAAGCGCGATGCTCCAAACGTGTCATTTCATCAGTTTATTCCTCCGTTTCAAACTCAACCTGTTGGTCAGCAGTAACCTCTTCTTGTTGAAAGCCATGTCATAATTATGTACTATGCATTTACATATTTATTCAATAAACTTATAATTATGCACATTACGATGTGTTAGCAAACTTCTTTAACAAGGTAAGGAATGTTGACAAATAATAATAATAATAATACAGTAAACCCTTGCTAGACGAAACTCCAGTAGTCCTAAATTCATGATAAACTCAACACAATTGTTATAAACAGTGATAATAAATGCTTAATATTCGCATGTTGTATTCCACATAATAAGTTTTCCTGTAACTAATTACACAGTACTGTAAAAATATATTTATTGTAAATGTAAAGCTACCAAAAAAATTCACGTGTTATACATAAGTCAAATGAATGTAAATTTGATTAAACTCATTAAACTGTGATTTAAAATTTGTGGAGATACTTTCCCTCCACTTAGACCCTTTCGCATTCACCCCACTTAATCTGGGTAGTCTGAACAAGCTTATATCCCAATTATTTCGGATTAAAGAAGTTATAGTGTATTTAATTAACTGTATAAATCAAATTAAATTAAATTACCCTACATAATAATAATAATAATAATTTCCCAACACACACATTCCTTCTCTATCCCTGTATATCACGTTCACACAAATAAATCAAGAAAATTTTTCCACTTGTTATATATCGCTGTTAATTACCCTTTTGTTTTCATGACCTTTTTTGTTAGATATATTTAATTAATATTTTTAAACCTGCCCTGGGTGGAACACGTGGATAAAGGTGTCAGTAACATCTTATCTGAGTGATAAGATTGGGGATTAAATCCCAGCAAGGAAAAATGTGAGTACACTCCTTCTAAATTATATATTACTCATCCCAAATTCATTAGCGATGGTTATTAAGAGGTGGAAAGCATAACATAAATCCTTAACTAAATGGAGTGATTTATAGTAATAATAATCGACTAGTTTGTTTATTTTAAAGTAACATGCTCTTTAACATTAAGAACTAATTATTTATGTACAAATTAAATTAGGTAAAGCTTAACCCAAGTTTTTATTAAAACCAACAATTTTTTCTCAGAGAAACATATTTCATATGAGCTGTAGTACTCAATAAGAATATGGCATACATTTTGGCATTCAAATAATCTGAATGTTGAAACCAAACGTTCATTTTGTTTACGAATCTCAAATAAAAATCTTAGATAAGAAAGTAAACATAAGGTTTACTCTACTACATTAATTCTTAAGTCGTTATAGAAAACAGAAATAATATTTCAAATGATGTTGATGTGTTTTGTTACAACGCAGTAATTGGTAAATTAATGGCGTGGTATCTGGTTATTAAGTTTGTTTATCAACTACTTTCATTTTAATATCTATACAAAAACTATTAAATAATAATAGATAACCAATATGAACGAATAAATAATAATTTGTACATAAGCTATTGATAATAATATACAAACGATGCAGTAATATATTGTTTTAAAAAATATTTATTTCTAGTGTTGTGGAACTGAACTAGATTTTGCGTTCAAAAATAAACTCTCACGACATTTTAATTTATTCTATGAACGCAAGGAATAAATGTTTCTCCCTTTGCAAAAAAAAAAAAATTGTTTGAGGGCTGATGCTAAAATTTTAAAATGGTGCATAATGGCGCAAGGGAGTGGCTGCATTGCCACACACACAAAAAAAGATGCCGCAACGCTGATGAAAAGTAGTTCCTGCCATTATTCAAAGTAAACTCCTGACCAGTTACAAGTTATATATTTAACGATTAATCACTTAAAACTGCCTGGGGATGTAGGGAGGGGGAACCTAATCTTCGCACTCGAACAAAATATTAGGTAGAGTAGTGGCGTGGCCCGTGGGTGGATTGCTTTAATTCGGTAATTTATGTGCCTTGCCTGGCGGAACTTGGCATGACCGCAACTATCTAAATAAAGAGCTATAACAAGATGGCTGACCTGGTGGTCTAGGGGTAAGGTGTTGGACTTCTGTGCTGGGGGTCCGGTGTTCAATCCTCGGTACCAGCACAGATTTATCTGATTACCAAACCCTTCCTTCCCCTCTGACAAGACGTGTATTAATCACGACTTGTGAATGTGGGGAATGCCAGGCCACCACCGTGGTTCGGATTCCACGTTAAACTGTAGGTCCTCCATTTCATCTCACAAATCACCCTATCATTACAGATTAGCATAGGCTCGTATAACCCGAACGGGTAGTAAGACAACGTGCTAATAATAATACAACAAGATTACTTATCTAAGCGTAACTGGCCCCATGACTTAGTGGCTTGTGCACCGGACCTAGGAGTCTCAGGTTCGACTCCCGGCTGGTACCTTTAGATATATTTCTCAAAAGGGAAATTAACCCAACGGTCACCAGTGCTTAAATTATGTTTAAGTGTTTTCACTGGTTCCACACCCTCATACTAACCATCACCTAATTTCACCGGGACATGTAAAGATCCTCCACGGAAAGAATGTACGATTAGTACATTCGGGCTTCCCCTGGTCAACAGTACATTAGTACTGGCTAATCTTTCCACAAACTGGGCTACGAGATATGTAGCTCTGAAGCGCAATTTTTAATATATATATATATCTCAAAGTAGTTTAACATTTTATGGTTAATTTTTATTTCTAAGAAATGATGAAAATTAAAAACTAGATACGTTAATCGAACAAGGTACTTTTGGTTTAGTGCGTCACTGCCTTACCACCAATATTTCCAGGAATTTCTTGTAACCGGTTTGTTATTGTCTGTGAGGAGCAAAGGTCTTATTTTAACTCAACCGTTTGGCATTTCATCTGTCAGTCAATTTGTTCTGCGATTACTGCTAAATACGTAAACCAATTAAATATTTTAAAAAAAAACTCCATGGCGTTAACACATAAGTGAGCTATACCGACCACGTGGCTGCCACCGTTAGCGGTGATTGTTCCAACATTTGCAGATAGAGGGTGTCATGTGGTCAGCCAAACGAGCCCTCTGGCAGTTAATCTCAGTTTTGTAGACTGGAGTTGATACTTATATATATAATATGTATTTATGTATATATCTATGTGTATAATAATAATAATCGACTTTAATGACGAAGTTCAGGCTACCACCTTTTCTTACACTTAATCAATACAGTTATAATGATGTTTAATTAAAATAATATTTATAAAAACACACAAGAATGTATAAAAACTAGAGCTAAAATGCACAAGGATTACGTAATATGAGACGCACACACACACACACACACAAGAAGGTGGGATTACGTCTCATACTCCTCAATCTCACGAATGAGTGTCCACACATGGTAGACAGACATACATGGACACAAACGTAATTGTAAGACCCACTTTATTTTGTTCAAGGGCAAGTAAAACATCAATAGCCATCATAATCTCGTGGTAACGTAAATGTTCTCGATTACAAAACACTCTCTATATGAGAGTAAAAACATCAAATCGTTATTCAAAGCCTCCTAACTCTCTCTCCCAGCCGAGAGTTTGGGGAAATATAGTGAAAACAAGACGTATCGTGTTTTGGTTAAGAGATGATCGAAGAACACGTCAAGAACAAACAAAGAGTATCGACCTCTTTGAACAATTCCCGTTAAAAGCATCACAGCGCTTGGTAATACTAGACAATACGGAGAGTCTTATCTCCACTATAGTGTTCGGGAACCAAACGCGTGCCTTCTAGAACACCGGGTCGTATCGACATCATCAACTACAAAACAAACTCAGGACAGTAAGGTATCGGTTATCCGACCTACAGTAGCCCCGTGGCTTCTTTGGTGTTTACTGACAGCTCACCGCTATCTTCTGACAGTCAACATTTAGGTATATACAGTAGCCCCATGGCTTCTTTGGTGTTTACTGACAGCTCATCGCTATCTTCTGACAGTCAACATTTAGGTATATACAGTAGCCCCATGGCTTCTTTGGTGTTTACTGACAGCTCACCGCTATCTTCTGACATCCAACATTAAGGTATATACCTAAATTTTGACTGTCAGAAGTGACAGCTGCTAAACACATGTTTTTGTAGATCATTTGGTTCAGCGTAGGGATACATCATTTGGTCTGGTAACTTTTCAAAGACACTTTCAGCTGTCAGTCAGCACCAAAGAAGCCATGGGGCTACTGTAAACAGGAATCACAGGTGGTCGAATAACCGAAATGTCGGATAATACAGAAACCAGGATAGCGGCTTGAACGAAACAAATCAAAATTAAATGTAACGGCTGAATAGATATTAATTAAAGCTTAGTAATTACTACATAGTATGAACATGAAATAAATTACAAATATATTATTTTATTAATGTAAGCAGAAAAGAGGAATTTAAATCAATCAAATGCAACTTTTAAAATATATACTGTGTTGTATGCCAGATGCAAAAGTCATTATTAAAAAAAAAATGGCTGGTTGAAGTTGGTTTCTTAGCTTTGCTTCTCTTCATTGTGGTGAGGTCGCGTCAATAGCCCGTCGGATAAAACGGAATGTTGGATAATCAACGGTCGGATGATCGGAACTCTACTGCACTGTATTTATTACCCCGCGGATAACTTAGATAGGCAATACAATTCACATCAAACATTGCATCATAGCTTGGTTTACTGTATTTTATAATATTTTATTCAAGCAGAATAAGAGCCCCTAAATTATCAAAATAAAAACAATCTTCCATAATAGTATTATGATGGATTAAATAGTAGCTATTATATTTATTAATTGCAGTTATAGTCGCATATAAATATCATATTCTTTAAATTAAAATATGACACCAGAACACGGAGATCGAGCCCAGGACCTTGGACAGAATCTGTCTTAAAATATGAGTGATGAATGACCTTGGTCATGGGACGATTCCTGGCTAGCCCATTGGTTCGAGCATTGACGTACTAAGCCAAAGGTATCAAGTTTGATTCCCGTGTCCAGAAGCCGTTTTTTAATTTAAAGAATATTCCATAATATTACTAAAAAGATTAATAAAAAAATGTACAAGTATAATTTTTTTTTAATCAAACACGTGATAGTAAAAAAACATCGTTTTTTTCTGGCGAAACATTTGCGTAAAAGGCTGAGTTTGAATCCCCGAGTGTATTTTTTTCTCTAAATTATATCTTACTAATCTCTACTCCCCCACGGTGCATATTGCCCGGGCCCACATGGTCTGTGATATATTAGCTACTTTACTGCACATAAGATATTCTATCTTACAGGGAGCGTTTGGCCCCGTATAAGACACATATACACTAAATGAGACACCACGCCCCTGGCGGTTGAACTCTACACTAGCATCATGGAGATGGATGTGCAAATCATTAGAAGAAGTGAGTTATAACAATAAATTACCTAGACATGACTGCCATTAGCTGATATATTGCTGCTATGCACAGCACTATAATAAGACAGTGTAGAAACACTATATTACTATACATTTCCAAGCCATTAGGCACTAATTAATTTTACTATGTGCAGCTTTAGTAATTAAGGTATAGTGAAGATTTTTTAATATAAATATGAGAAAAGATGGTTGCTCTTTATTTTCTCGTATAAAGAAAGTATTGTAATCATGAATATATTTGGATTCTAAATTGCAATTATTCTTGATGTTTAATGTACCCAGAACCCTTAAAACTATATCTTAACAAATCAGTATGTCCCTGGGGCTATCCGAAACGGATGGGTGGACTTTGATCAAACTTGATATTTAGATGTTTTATGGTCATACTTTAAGGCATATTTTACATTTTTAATTCTAATTTTCGATTTTAGAGCGTACGTCACATGCCAATCAGCTCTATGTTAAAGTCGATTAGAAATCGTGAATTTACACCAACACTATTGCACGTGGATCATTATTGGAGATGAGTTCATAGAAGCCTTACACTGAACATTGTTGAAATATTAAATTATATTTGGATGAAAACTGCAATAAAATGGCCGTTTTTGACCATTTTATAATGCCTTCACTTATAAATACTGTGCACAAATCTTCACTCTGTCATAATAGGGACATAATGTAGCTATTAACGAGACACTTTGTCGTCGCTTTGTCCCCCATCATCACCACGAAAAATTTCAGGTAATGATTCAAATATGACCTGGTGGTCTAGGGGTAAGGTGTCAAGAATTCTGTGCTGGCGGCCGGGGTTCAATCCTCGGTCCCGGCCCGGATTTATCTGATTACCAAACCCTTCCTTCACCTCTGACAAGACATCTTGGGAATGTGGGGAATGCCAGGCCTCCACCGTGGTTCGGATTCCCCGTTAAACTATAGGTCCTCCATTTCATCTCACAATCACCCTACCATTACACATTAGCGTAAGTGCGTACAACCCGAACGGGTAGTAAGACGCGGTGCTAATAATAATAATAATAATAATAATGTACTGCACACATTTCTGACCTATCGTAGGTTTTTTCTTATTCCTTTTACTCCCGTGCTTCGTGCACGCACACACACACACACACACACACACACACAAAGGATGATGCGAGTTAGGCCTGCTATGATGAACGTTCTTAAGTGTTAATGACTAATTTTTAGGCATATATTCGTTTTAGTAAATAAAACAAAATTTGAGAGCAATATACTGATAACTGACTTTAGAAAATGTTTAACTTTTACTTTCTCATGACCCCTCGGGTAGAGAAAGTACTGCGATCGTCAACAAAAATCAGATATATTGCTGTATAGCGACG
The DNA here is from genome assembly GCA_902141385.1 of Timema californicum. Classification (NCBI taxonomy): domain Eukaryota; kingdom Metazoa; phylum Arthropoda; class Insecta; order Phasmatodea; family Timematidae; genus Timema; species Timema californicum. The sequence continues at coordinate 104,578 of CABFOW010002176.1, forward strand.
TTTTATGACTCACTGAACTCGAAAGAGTGGTTTTAGCGATGCCATCTGTCTGTGTGTCTGTATTTCGTAATAGAGCCGAAACCGTTTGACTCGTTGGGTTAAAACTTGGTATTTAGGTTTTTCATAAAGTTTCCCCGAGGACTTTTTACAATTAGGTATTTAGCCATAAAATTAAGGGTAGTTTACTGAAGGGCAAAAAGGGGTGAAAAAAATACTGATTGTCTCAAAATCTGCTATAACTGCATTTTAAACTTTAAGCCAACCCGCTAACTAATCAACCAGAGATTTGTTAAACTAAAAACCACCCCTGCAAAATAAAAGGTTGGTTTTTTTTCGTTTAAGTTACAAACTCTGTGAAAAGTTCGAATCCTAATTGAGATTTTCAAGTGCAGGCAAGCGAGATAAGATTAATTTTCTGATCACTTTAGAAACTAATGTAACAAATAGCCGAAACTATTGTTAAAGCATGTTAATGGGGATAATACCACCAGGAAATCATATTCTGAAAATTTTCAGAATATGACTTTAGAAACTATTTTTTAAAATTATTACGTTTAATATCAACCATTCACATCGGTGTGCATGTAAACTAAACGTCAAGTTTGTCTTAAATGGTTTGCTGGGGATATTGAGTTCCTGGTTCGAATCCCTGTTGGGCCTACTAATTATGGTTTTCCCACACATGATTTCCTATTCTCTCTTCACGCAAATGCATGTGTACTTACTATAAATTTTACATTCCTTATTTTGAAACCATAAGTGATGTTAAATCTGAGTAGCTTTGATTGGTACTAATACGTAACGCACAACAAAACAACATGATTATTAATTATTTAATATAAGGGGATAAGGATTATGAAGGTAAATTTAGAGAAAGCTTAACCTGGATGCCACGACGAAGAAAATGCCAGAAACGGATCACATTTAGATAACCATCTCCACTACATCTTACCAAGATTCAAACCTTGACCTTTTAGTCAACGTCAAACCCATTCTATTGCAAGACTAACGCTTTAAATCCGTTGTGGGTGTATACAAAGGAGGTTCTATGATTAAATAACACAGCAGTGTTTTAATTACCTCAAACACAGATTTTTAAAAAAAGGAACTGTACCTTACGTAGTATAGTCTATCGTGATTTGGTTTTTCGGTTTTCTTATCAACGAGTAATTCACCAGCCGTTACAAGTAATCAGTTTTCCTTGATCTAACTCTTATGTCTTAAATCCGTTTCATAAGATTATTCTTTATAATGGTGTTTTTTTTTACGAGTGATTCACTTCATGAGTCATCAAGTAGTTCTTGTGAACTTTGACCTCACACGCCTCGTAAAATAACAGTTTTCCTGTCTTTACGATTCGCTGGTGACAGGTTTGTGTTGTGTTCTTTTCTCCAGGAAAATACTTCTACCTTTAGTTTTGATAAATTACCGATAGTGAAGTTCTTTTATTACTACTTCTCTAACATAAAGGCATAATATAAACATGAGGAGGAAGACAGAAGTGCACACACATCAGCGTGAAGGAAAGATGGGGAAAACCCAAATTGTTAAACAACCCTCACCATCAGTACACCCAGCCAGGACTCGAACAACGACCTCCTCCTCAACGATGACCGCGTGCGGTGTGTATCTAACGCCTTAGGATACTTGACCACAACTGCAGGACAATTAATACGGTAAAAAAGAATCTAGTTCAAATAAACTAGTGAACAAGCACTGTAATAATTATCTCGGCATATCTTAGTAATATTGCTACAAAGGATGGTTTACTCATCCTCTGTTTATCGCTAATACTGGTGCACTTCCTTTAGAATACCTCCCTCATCCTCACAACTAAGTTTAAGACGTTAATAAAATATTGTGTCGACTGTGATAATAAAAGTATTAGCATCGGTGGACGCGTGGACTATACGTCAAACTCGTTTAGTCTAGTTTGGTGGCGTGACGGAGAGGTACGGGGTTTGAATATGAACCAGAATCATTTAGTACATTTTACCCTAAATTATTATTATTATTATTATTATTTAGCACCGCGTCTTACTAGCCGTTTGGGTTATACGCTTTAAGTTATAACTACTCTAATGGGTTAGGAATTGGGAAGGTTGAATTAGAGGAAGCGAACCCGCACTTGCGTGGAGGGAGAGTGGAAAATCACATAGGGAACACCCCCTCCCAGTTCACCCAACCGAGATTCGAACCTCGATCTCCCCGTCCTCAGCAGTCGAGCTCAACATGACTAGCGCGTTAGCCAACTACGCCACCGAGGCGGGTTACATTTTACCCTAAATGTTTTCTCACTTTCCTTACAAGAAAATTCGAGTAAATCTATTCAAAATGCTACCATCTTCCTCCTTAACCGATTAGTGTTTTTAAATAAAGGTAGCCCGGGCGGGTGGTAAGACGCGTTGAAATAATAATAAAACTAACGCGTAGCCGCTAGTGTGGTTATATTGTCACGAGTAAGATAAATGTAGCTGGACAATATTTCTCTCTATACAGCTCAAAACATGCCTGCAGTCACATTCGTTCGAACAACTTTTGGTTTTCAGTTGAAGAATTTTTTTTTCTCCGGGTGTCACTAGCGCAGGGTTTATAAACTCACGGCTCGTGGGCCACGTCTGGTCCGCGAGACATATCTGACCACCCTGCTTGTCTGCAATATTTTTATATTACGGTCCGGCCTGCAGTTATTTATATATATAATATTAGTTTTATTTTAGTGTTTACATAATTTTAAATTACACAAAACACAAACTGTGCTGTATCTTTTATCAGTTTAGATAATTGATTGGCTTAGCTCAGTCGGTATTTTATCTGTCTACTGAGCTAAGAGTCCTGGATTCGATTCATGGGATGGCCAAAAAATGTATCGTTGTTGAAATGTGTGTTTACCCTTTCACATTGATAGATTAACGGTCAGGAGACTTGATGTTGTGCCCATCCTAGTATTAAGTTATATTATAAGGCGTATGAGGCTATTACAAGTCTATCCAGCCGATAGTGGAAAATATATAGCTTGAATGAAAAGCTGAGCCAGGGTTCGAACTCCAGCTGGGTGTGCAAAGGTTGTTTTTTTTCCTATATGTTTCCCTCATTCCCCTAATTCAAATCTGGATACATTTTCTCTAAATCACAACTTCCTAATCCCTTACCTGATATCGTAATAAAAATGTACATAATCCAGATGGGTAGTAAGACTCAGTACGATATATTTAAGCAAAGCTGTTTTGGCCGCTCGACTGGTTTGAGTTTGCGGACACTATGCTAGAAGTTCGAGCTATACTCAGAAATTTTTAAAAATGCTAGCGTTTGCGTGAAGGGGAAGTATAAAACCATTTAATACAATCGGCTGGTATTTGACCCCTGAACTCCTTTTCATCGGAAAACCCGACAATACGAGCGTGAGAAGGTAATTGAAGCGTAGAGAGCCAATATCATATTTTTGGAACCGGTTCATTTCCTATTCAAACTATCCGATTATTTTTTTTCTTTCACCGTATCTAACTACCTGTTTAGGTAGTACGTTTATGTACTAATTACGTTAATGTGTTAGAAATGAGAGAATGTTAGATTTATAGAAAGAGTACCCGCATTCGCGTGTAGAGAGAAGGGGTGAACCATTTAGGGGGAAAAACTCCGTTCACCAGACCAGGATAATTACCCCAATCTCCCCGTATTCAGTAGTCTAGCCAATTGCGAGAGTAACGCCTGATACCATTCAACCACTGAAGTGGGCAATACGAGTTTAACCACACTAATGCGATAGGATTGAGTAAGGTAGAATTTAGATTAAATTTAGCCGCATTTTCATGTAGGGAAAGTAGGATACTATTTTTTTTTAAACAACTCAGTACACCGAGTGGGGATTAAAATCTTGATCTTTCCGTAAACTAGACAAGACGAGCTTGGCATTTAATCCGCGTGCCCATCAGTGTGGGTCTTAGCTATAAGCCATAGTAAACTACAAAAATCAATTAACATTGTTGTTGAAACGATCAGTTTGAAACACACAGCTTTACAAAGAAAAATTAAACTGTATTACGTCACCTCCGTTCGGCAAAATGTCAGCAGTGCTGGTCACGCCACTTGATCGTCAATATCAGTTATGCCTTTTCACTGGAACTTGCTCGCGACTTTTCCAAAACTCTTGTTCAAATCGTCTTTATAAAGTTGTATTCCGAATGCAAATAATAAGTTTCTAAGGATCGACGTAAACATTCTATCAGTTCCAAGTAAATTGCCCAACAAACAACCTTCATATTCTTGACGCTCTATGGCAAGTTATAGGAACGGTTCGATTTAGCGCGTAAGGATAGCCACGTGGATAAAGGTGTCAGTATCATATTCTCTGGTTTATCAGTGACTGGAAAGCTAGGAGATAGAATATCGTTTAGAAGTACTTTAATTCTTTTTACACATATCATTTGTTATTATTATTATTATTATTATTATTATTATTATTAGCACCGCGTCTTACTACCCGTTCGGGTTATACGCACTTACGCTAATGTGTAGTGGTAGGGCGATTGTGAGATGAAATGGAGGACTTACAGTTTAACGTGGGATCCGAACCACGGTGGAGGCCTGGCATTCCCCATATTCACAAGATGTCTTGTCAGANCGGTGGAGGCCTGGCATTCCCCATATTCACAAGATGTCTTGTCAGAGGTGAAGGAAGGGTTTGGTAATCAGATAAATCTGTTTCGGGACCGGGGATTGAACCCCGTACCCCTAGGCCACCAGGTCACCTACACACGCTCTCTTAACTGCCTTCCTCATTACTGACTGCTTAATATAAGCAGTTGGGTGACTGGGCGGTCTAGGGGTAAGGTGTCAGACTTCTGTGTGGAGGGGTCCGGGGTTCAATCCTCTGTCTCGGCACATATTTATCTGATTGCCAAACCCTTCCTTCATCTTTGACAAGACGTGTATTAATCACCACTATTGAATGTGGGGAATGCCAGGCCTCCACCGTGGTTCGGATCCCACGTTAAACCGTAGGTTCTTCATCTCATCTCACAATCACCCTACCCCTACACATTAACGTAAGTGCGTATAACCCGAACGGGTAGTAAGACGCGGTTCTGATATTAATACACTAATTGAAAAGGGAGGGGTAAAGGTAACATTTAAAAGAAAAGTATCAGTATTTGCGCAAGTGAAGATTGGTAAACCATTGAGTAAAAAGATCCTCTCAGAGCACCCAACCGGAATTTAAATCCGATCCCTCCGTCCCCCGTGAGTGCAGTATATTTTCAGGAGTAACGCCTTAGACCTTTCGACCATTTATTCGGGTGTAAGCATATTGCTCTGATGTGCGTGGTCTCGTTTTAAAATATGCTACAGATTATTTCCTAGCCAAATTGAATGTTTAAATGAATCTAATATACTAAAGTGGAGTCGTAATAAAGAATACAATGTTTTTTATAAAGAATGATTATGTTTTACGTTACCTTACACACAGCGGAATGTCAAAATAGGATCTGACTTATTAATGTATCAAGATTTTACTCGGCGAGTTATAAGGACAAAAACATTGAAACAAAAAAAAAGTTTTAAATAATTCTAAAAATAGTCTTACAATGTCACATTAATTTTTTTTTATTGATCTTATATATAGTTGATTATTTGTGAAATATATGTATATATATATACTTAAATAATATACAACATAGGCTCTTTAATTTATTCACGAAAATGTCCAGTGGAAATATTCCTGTCAGGATGTATATTAAAAATCCTTGAAAGCAAATATTCATCTAGTATAGGAAACCAGATAAATATTTTATTATTATTATTATTGTTATTATTATTATTAGCAACACGTCTTACTACCCGCTCGGTTTTTACGCACTTACGCTAATGTGTAATGGTAGGGTGATTGTGAGATGAAATGGAGGACCTACAGTTGAACGTGGGATACGAACCACGGTGGAGGCCTGGCATTCCACACATTCACAAGTTGTGAATAATACTCGTCTTGTCAGAGGTGAAGGAAGGCTTTGGCAATCAGATAAATCTGTGCCGGGACCAAGGATTGAACCCCGGACCCCAGCACAGAAGTCCGACACCTTACCTCTAGACTACCAGGTCACCTCAATTAGTGTAAATATGTAGATAGGCGGAACGGGTTGTATGATACAGTTCACTTTTTTTCATTTATAAAGTGGTCTTGAAATATTTATGCAGTCCAATTTTAAATTGAAGAACCTTATATAATGTCACTATATCTACTGTGTCGTATTCATACGTCAAGTCATGCTATCTGCAGGTGTCAATTTTTATAAATATTATCAATACCTATTAAATAACACAAATAGTAATTATAGTAGAATATTATCAACATTAGTCGTTATAATATGTTTGTATTCTCTTGGCATATAAATCGAACGGGTAGTAAGACACGGTGCTAAAATTTGTTTTATAAAATACTCTTTCCATTAAAATTTCACTGTACCCCATCATTGATACAATAAAACGTTACCTAAAGCAAAAATGTTCTTAATAAACACCATTTTCGATACTTTCTTTCCATTGAACTGTTTTGTTTTATTTTTTGTAATAAATCATTTATGGGTAACATTATTCCAAACAATTATGCGTGGTCAACTTACCTTTAATTAATGTGACTAATAAATTATTTCTATAGTTAGTGAAACCGACACACTGTCTCTCTGTTTTCAGGACAACTTCAATGCCCTCCACATCGGCGCCATGTACTCCAGAGAGGACATCGTCAAACTGCTACTGCTGAAGAAGGGGGTGGATGTCTACGCCACCGGAGGGGTGAGTAGATCTTCACAGGATAGAAATAGATCCTGGGTCCTGACATGGTAGACTGGTAGAGAGTGAGAGTTAGTCCTAGTCCTACACTGGAGGGAGACATCCTGGGTCCTGACATGGTAGA
>CABFOW010002177.1:0-16961 GCA_902141385.1 Timema californicum
TTCGGATTCCATGTTAAACTGTAGGTCCTTCATTTCATCTCACAATCACCCTACCATCACACATTAGCGTAAGTGCGTATAATACGAATGGGTAGTAAGACGCGGTGCTAATAATAATATTAATAATAAAGTAAGTAAAACATGTTTGCTTGTTTTTTTGTTAAGATTTTATCAAGTTTCTGAATACATTATCTTTTTATACATGTTTTTTCCTTTTACACAATTTTAAATAAAATTTTAACATTTTCTGGAGCAGCACCCCCACTAATTTTAGCTACGAGCCGCCACTGAACTGCTATTTGTATTTGCACGTGTAAACCTCGTGTGGAGTGCCAGTCACAGCTTGCAGTGCATTGTTTAGAACAGTTGTGTATAGGCTACATGTGATGAGCGAACTCAACTGTCCCGCAAGTAAATCTTTGCGCGATATTCAAAAATGTGTATAAACCTTTACCTGCACGACAGTTGAAGACGTATGACTATTGGCACAAGCTTAACGTGACAATGTATATGGACCTTGTGTAACACTGACGTATCTAGGTTGTTTGTGATGAGCGTTTCACTGACTCAACTTCCATTTTCATACAGACACTTCCTCTTCGTGTGGACACGATGTCTGCTGATCCTGTCAGACAATTAAACCATACAGTGATGGGGAAAGGAGATACATGCGATACTTGGTTCATATCTTGTGTACGTGTATATTGTATCAGATTGCTATATGACAAGCACGACTCTCGATTGGTGGAAACTTAATTTGAAGTTTAATATCGCCATTTTAATACAACTCAGCTAATGGGGAAACAAACTGTCATTAGACTTATTTTTGTTCGAATATATAAAGTTTTCCGTACGTTCTGGTGGTCAACTGGTCTCTGGAGCCAGTCTCGCCATAAACTATAAATGTGACAAAAATATATGACGTGTGAAGTTCCGCACAATATACACTGTTGTGACTATGGGTGTGACTTGTTAAACAAAATCGCATATACAAACTGTGAAATGTTTTATCGTATATACTAAGGGTAAAATGTTTTATCGTATACATGAGCTGTGAAATGTTTTATTGTATAATACTAGGTGTGAAAAGTTTGGTCGTATACATAAGCTGTGAAATATGTTATCGCGTATACAATCGGTGAACTGTGTTATCATATATACAATCGTTGAAATGGTTTATCGTATATATTAAGGGTAAAATGTTTTATCGTTTTCATGAGCTGTGAAATGTTTTGTTGTATATACTAGGTGTGAAAAGTTTTATCGTATACATAAGCTATGAAATATGTTATCGCGTATACAATCTGTGAAATGTATTATCGTATATACAATCTGTGAAATGTTTTGTTGTATATACGAGGTGTGAAAAGTTTTATCGTATACATAAGCTGTGAAATATGTTATCGCGTATACAATCTGTGAAATGTGTTACCGTATATACAATCTGTGAAATGTTTTATCGTATATACTAGGTGTGAAATGTTACGCAATATCAAAATTGGATGTAAAAATATTGTGCCTAGCAGATATTTAATCACTTACGTGTTAGCTGTGAAAGTACATGACCATTATTTGACTCCTTAGTTTGTTATTTTTTTGCACCTCTCATATCGAGATGAAGCCTTACTTTTAGGCAAGCAATCATTACTGTATCAAGCTACAGCATCAGGAAAGATGAATGGACCATTTTGGTAAGCCGCAGGGCATTGACCACGAGGAAAGATAATGAAGAGATAAGGAAGAGGAAGAAGGTAAAGAAGCAAGTGAGCTGAAATAAGAATGTTGAAAGGTGGGAGAGGGACTGACAGGAGGAACGAATTGAACACACCCAATTTTTGTTGTGGTTTCTTTCATCGGCCAATTACTTAGCCTTTTTTTTTATTACAAACATCAATTTGCGGAACAACAAAGAGATGTAGTTCCGGTAAAAAAAAACCACGTGTGGAGGCTAGCTACCAACATATCCGCACTGGTGGGCACGCAGACTAAATGTCAAGCTCACGTGATTTGGTTCACCGATGATGTAGAGATTGAGGTTCAAAACCTCAGTCAAGCATACTGAGGGTGAATTTTCTCGATATTCTCCCACTCTCCCAGCAAGTATATTCTGGTACATTTCCTCAAAGTTCTATTTGCCTCATCCTTTATAGTTTATTGTAGTTAAATAAGCATATCTCTAAAGGGTTGTAAGACACGGGAGGAGGAAAACTACCGATTTATGCCTTTTGAAAGATTATTGAAATATTAATAGCTAGTCGCCTATCTTATATATTTAAATAAAGTTGATTACTTAGAGATTGTAATCCTATCAGTAACAATATTAATCCACTATTGGTGGTAGAATGATCAAAGGTGTCACTCTTGCAGTAGACTGGACTGCCGATGATGGGGGGAGGGAGGGGAGCGGGAAACGCATTCAGGTTGGATGTACCAGGAGAAAAATTGTTTTCCACTCTACCTCCATGCAAATTCGTGTACACTTGATCTAAAATTTAACTTACCTCATACCAAACACATTAGCTTAGTTATTACACATGCGTGTAGCCCAAACGGGTAGTAATTTAAGACGCAGTGTTAAAAAAATAAAGTAAAAACACGATGATCGGTGACCTTGCGGGGATAAGGTGTTAGACTTCTATGCTGGGGGTCCAGGGTTCAATCCTTGGTCCCAGCACAGATTTATCTGATTATCAAACCCTTCCTTCACCTCTGACAAGACATCTTGTGAATGTGAGGAATGCCAGGCCTCCACCGTGGTTCGGATCCCACGTTAAACTGTAGGTCCTCCATTTCATCTCACAATCACCCTACCATTACATATTAGCTTAAGTGCGTACAAACCAAACGGGTAGTAAGATGCGGTACTAATAATAATGATATACCTAATATCAATAAATATAAATCTCAATGATGAAGACAAAAATATGTTTGTGTTTTCTAAAAGTTTATTCATATCAAGATTCCAAAAAAGTATATCCAATATCATGCGAGATACACCATTTGTAAACAATATTCTGAACACATTTTTTGTTGCAGTTTCCGTGTGCCAATACTTGAACGTCCCATGAATGAGTCAACGCGCAGCAATGTCCGGTTTATGTTTTTTACGTTGTAGTCCGGAAGTGTGAGCGTCCTTTCTCTTTCTGTGACGGGTTCCAAGAGCCACTTATCTTTTAACGAGAATAAGCCAGCGCCCCGGAGCGAGAGTCTCATGCCTCAGGAGGACCGACTTTAATTACTCTCTAAGGACACGCACATATAGAGAATATGGTTAGTAACAATAACCCCCCGTGTTATTGGCCTTGAGTGGGTTACAAAGCCTAGCCCAGATAAAATTGAGTAGGGTTAGCATGTTAGAATGATCGTAATAGTTATTTGTTTATGTCCATATTTATTATTATTATTAATATTATTATTAACACTGCGTCTTACTACCCGTTCGGGTTATACGCACTTACGCTAATGTGTAATGGTAGGGTGATTGTGAGATGAAATGGAGGACCTACAGTTTAACGTGGGATCCGAACCATGGTGGAGGCCTGGCATTCTACACATTCACAAGATGTCTTGTCAGAGGTGAAGGAAGGATTTGGTAATCAGATAAATCTTTGCCGGGATGGAGGATTGAACCCCGGCCACCAGCACAGAAGTCTGACACCTTACCCCTAGACCGCCAGGGCACCTTATATGTCCATATTAATCCAACTAACCTTTTTTTCGCAGGGGAGAAACGAAATTATACGTATTTATGTAGATGATAGCAAAATTACAGTAATAATTCAAATGTGTAAGACCTCCTCACCCCCTCACCCCCTTTCCATTCCCCATAGTTCATCCGACTAAGATTTGACCTTTGAACTCCCTGCCAACGGTAATCCAGTAAATAGTAAGACTAACATCGTAAACTGGATGATCATTTGAATGAAAGACAGTTTAAATTGTTGAAGCTAAAGTAGAGGGATAAAGTAAATCGCTGATTTGGAGGACAACTTAAAACAGCAAAACTAAAGGAAAAGGATCAAGTTGATAGGAGAAAATATTTTAGTATCCACCCGATGAAGAGAGGATTACTATATAACTTTATTTAAAAGAAAATCCTGCCATTGTTCTCAATTGGGCTTAATTAATTTGCCCTTCGAATGAAATTTTATTTATTCAAGGTATTTAACATGCACTTTATTAAACGACTGACTTAATATGTTTTGTTTCCCCCGTAGATTGTGTTGATTAATTTATGATTGGCTGCATCTACAAAGGCTGAGCGAAAAGTTTGGACCAGGTGAATCTTAACCGAAGAAAAAGTTTGTATTTTTTAAAAGCTCCATCCCACCACAATCATACTATAGATTTGTCGATGGCAGAAGAGGGATAGTTGGTGACTATTTAATTATTATTATTATTATTACTATTATTATTAGCACCGCGTCTTACTACCCGTTCGGGTTATACGCACTTACGCTAATGTGTAATGGTAGGGTGATTGTGAGATGAAATGGAGAACCTACAGTTTAACGTGGAATCCGAACCACGGTGGAGGCCTGGTATTCCCCACATTCACAAGATGTCTTGTCAGAGGTGAAGGAAGGGTTTGGTAATCAGATAAATCTGTGCCGGGACCGAGGATTGAACCCCTGCTGCCAGCATAGAAGTCTGACACCTTACTCCTAGACCACCAGGTCACCGATGACTATTTAATGATGAACAAGTTGTGAAGTAGTGTTACTAATAAATATGTTAAAACAGAATGCGATTTCATAAGAAAATAATACTGACAAGCTGAATGTTAGGAGCCTAAAAGGTTTCGAATTTCATCTTGGTCATTTTAATAAGTTTGCCAGGAAGCAACCTGTCATAGAGCAACAAATTTTGGCCGGACACTTTCTAACCGTAAATAGTAAGTTAATGCTATAAAATGTCAACCCAATCTTGAATATTCACATTTCAAGCGAACCCAAGGCATGATAAATATTTTAGCCATACAGTCGAAATTGTTAATAAACATGGTTATTTATTTGGAGGATACTTAACATGATCAACATAATAGTGAAAGTAGGACTACGGCTTACTTTTGAGAAGAACATCAAGATAATAAAATATATAAGGCACATGCGTGAGATATGTCACTAACCAGTTTGAAAACTGAATATAATGGGTCTGGTTTTTCCGTGAGAAGAATACTGATTTGGGTTTTATCGAAGGATATATTATATTCAGGGAACCTATGTATATTACATTGAGAGTCATTTTGCATGCCAAGACTGTCAGTAATTTTATAATACGTTTAAGATCTTCATAAAATTGAAATAACAAGGTGCAAATTTGATTTAAAGCTTTAATAACTAATTAAAATTCATAGTAGAAGGTTCAAATTAAATCTTTGATTTATATCATAATATAAAAAAAAATAATGTGAGATACAACTATATCTAATTTATCTCATAGTTCAAAATACAATTATTCAAGGCTGAAATATATATATATATATATATATATATATACATACATTTAAAACATATATATGTATTATTTACATATACACATGTATATACTGTAATAAATATATTAGCAGAGAGGGGTCGTGCCAAACACTTCGCTAACACAGGAAAATGCCTATTTTAACATTCGTCACAATTTATAATTGTTCCGTGCGGTCAGCATGACAACGCCGTATCTAAATTAATATATTTCACTAAATTCTCTTTAATTCAATAATATCCCGAACATTTTTTTGAATAAAACTTAACTCATACTATGTTATATATTTAATTACTTAATTCCTTTCCCAGCCGCTTCAGTGGCCGAATAGTCCGAAGGCGTCACTCTCATGTTAGACTGACCTGCTGATGATAGGAAGATCGGGGTTCGTATCACGGTCGGATATACTGAGGGTGGTTTTTCCTGATTTATTTACAACTTTCCTTCCGTGAAAATGCGTGTAGATTACCTCTAGAATGTTCCTTCGTCATCAATACCCTATTGGGGTAATTATTATTGTTTATGGCTATAAGCCAAACAGGTAGTTTTTTCATATACTTTACGATAATATACTTTATTATACTATATAATTATTTATATTAATATAATTTATTTAATTCAATATGTATTATATAAGATAAATATATTTTTAATTAAATTTTATATAAACAATATATGTATATACATATATATTATATATACACACAAAAGATTAATAATATATATGAAATTACTATTTTATATTAAATTTATCAAATTTAAATATATCTGAATATATTAATATAAGTTTTTATATCAATATATTAAATTAATTATTTATATTTATCTGTTATCCTACGTGTACTTTCTGAACCGACTGATTATATCAGCACACGACTTACAAACCAACTTAAATTTAGAATAGACACAGAATACAGCCCCCGGCCGTTAAATCATCACTGTAAAAAGGGCAAAGCTCTATTAAAACAATGATACTTTTTTTTCCCTTGTCGTGCATCGAACCTTGTACCCTCTTCTCAGATACCGGATAAGCTCGTCTAGAGCTCAGCAACGGAATGCGAGACGTTACAGTAGCTTGCCCTATTTAACGCGCCTTCTTACATCTTACCCAAGCTCTATTTTTCCACTCCCTCGAGTGTGGCGCTCATTAACGATAATTGGATGTAATTTTCTCCGCCAGGGTGTGTCCCCCCCCTTCAGTTAACCACAGAGGTGAGCACTGTCCCATTCAGCAGCCCGAGGAGGTATAATCCCTGTCATTGAAGGTAAGGAGGGCACGGGTACTCATGTAGGTGTGATGAATATGAACTATTGTCACTGCTCCTCCCATTTAGCCCCAGGTGGTCACGGAGGTTCTATCAGGGCGAGACGTCTCTTGGGAGTGACCGCAATGGGTGCTAGTCCGGTTTGTTCAGGCGGTTCATGCATCAAAACTATACACACGTACAGGTAATGACGAGGTGAGGGCAGATTATGATCTCCTGGTTGAAGATTGAATTCGTTAGCTAAGTTGAAAATGATACTCTTTAAAGTTCGGTATGAGTTCTTGAGCCGATTTATAGAACAGGATTATGATAGAAGTCCGAGTTACGTGGCCGAGGAGGTGTTTTGAGGTCGACTACAAGTCTTTGGTTTGACCCTAGTTGATATATATATATATATAATAATTATTATTATTATTACTAGCACCACGTCTTACTACCCGTTCGGGTTACACGCACTTACGCTAATGTGCAATGGTAGGGTGAATGTGAGATGAAATAAAGGACCTACAGTTTAACGTGGAATCCGAACCACGGTGGAGACCTGGCATTCTTCACATTCACAAAATGTCTTGTCAGAGGTGAAGGAAGGGTTTGGTAATCAGACAAATCTNCTGGCATTCTTCACATTCACAAAATGTCTTGTCAGAGGTGAAGGAAGGGTTTGGTAATCAGATAAATTTTTGCCGGGACCGAGGATTGAACCCCGGACGCCAGCATAGAAGTCTAACACCTTACTCCTAGACCACCAGGTCACCCTATATATATATATTATTTGTATTTACTACCTTTCTTGGCGCTAAAAGCAGAGCGATATAATCTTTGGGTAAAAGGGTTGACTTGTGATTCGTACACTTTTATAGATTTTTTTGGAACGGACTGGTTTATAAAAGGGACTTATTTACTAAAAAATGACTAGTTTTTTAGCCATGTCCCACGTCTAACTAATTGTCTGGGCTGCCAACACATTTACACTAATGAAGTAGGGAAGAGAAAGGTAGAGTTTTAGAGGAAGTTAACTCATATTGGGGTGGAGGAATAGTGGGAAACCATATGGAAAAATACATCTCAGTAGATCCTGTCAGGATTCAAACTCTTTCCTCTCTGTCACCAGAAGAAAAAAATAATCCCAAGACGATACCAACACCTTTGTCCACGTGTAAAATGGTACGATCAGTTAAATGGTCAAATAAATGTACACCATATATTCAGTACGGGATATATATACAAACGTTAGGAAAATACCATTCAAATATTCACACCTCTAGTAATGAAATTTATATATTTAATTTTTGATAGATATTATCAATAGGGCTAACTATAAAATAATGTTGATAATTTGGAAGAATTCTAAACAATATTGACCTCAAAAAATGTATGTTTATATTTTTTTTAGTTGTTCTTCCTACCAGAATCTTACTACATAATATATATAAGAGCACCCGAATCACTGGGCATGCAAGATAATCAGCAATCGACAAGATCGATAAGTATGTGGTTTACCAGCTATATGGAAGTCGGAGCTATAATCCCAGACGGGTATACTGAGAGTGATTTTTTTACTAAATGATTTCTCAATTTTCTTCCACGTAAATTCAGGTACACCTATTCTAAATTCTTCTTTTATCATCCCTACCCCATTAGTGTAATTAAATGTGTACAACCAAGAAGGGTAGGTAGTAAGACGTGGTGCAAGTAATAAAAACTTACCGGCAGGGTTAGCCCAGTGACAGAAAGCTTTACTTAAAGCTCACGCGTGAGTGACTCTAACCCGAAATGTTGGGGCTCGAATCGAATTCAGACAAGAGTTCACTTTCTAGTTGATTTTTCAAAGTATTTCTTATACTGTATTTTTCTGATACTCCCTCCTAGTGATCGCTGTTGATTTAAAAAAAATCTAAAATCACTACTCACAAGTCCAGTTATATGTACTGGGGCACACAGCTCCAAAAAATGAATAGGTTACCTACAGTACAATTTTAATGAAAGGGCCTTTTATAAACCACACACAAAAAAATAAGTGGCCAAAATTGGCAAAAATGTTATTGTATCGTTGTTATTTAATAGTTATTGATAATAACTATTAAGATAGAAACGTAAGGAACGCACGCTTAGGATAGTGGTTTTTTTTCAGTTTTTATAACAAAACCTTTTTTTGTCTAAAATAAATAAACTATTGCTTCATTAGAAATATAGAGTTTGATTTTCTTCCCACGGTGATCTCAACAATAGTTTTGAATATCTGTCACGAGTATAGCGGCATTAGATGAGCAACTTTTAAAACGAAGAGAAAAATTTGTCAATAAATTACAGGACACCTTTGACATATAGACCAAAAACTGTTGAGGTCACCATGGGAAGAAAATAAAATTCTAATGTTTCCAATGGGGAATGATTTGATTTATTTTGACCAAAAAAATTTTTTGATATAAAAACTGAGAAAATGCAGCCCTTTTATCGCACTCCCTAAATCCCCACCTTAAAAATGACAACTCGCTTGTATGCATGACTTGACGTAAAATTAGATCTACTAACTTTTCTAGATGTCAGATAAGGCTCTTCCTATGAAATTTAGACTGTAGTAAGTTCGGACTAATTAGCAACACATGCTATACACTGGGTGTACAAACACGTGGGGAGTCACAATAAATATATCTGATCGTGGACTGACCACGGTGTACATGCTCAAACTTCGCGGATAGTGATTGAAAGCGTGTTTGTGTTAACCTAACGGCTATTAAGTATGTCATCTCTTTCAAAGCAATACACAAGTAACAGTTCTAAACCACCTCTAAATCATATGGTTTCTATTGTGTTCTGTGGCTCAGATACTTCATTAGATCTGGTTCTTTATGTTTCAGTTTGCTCAACTACGTTGAGAACAATTAGATATTACATTAATACAAAGGTCAGCTTCGGATACATTGAATGCAAAACTGGTCTACGACACAAGTTTGGAAAAAATAAATCAACTGGAGGTTTAATTTATTTATTTACTCCGTTTTACACTGCCCGTCTGGGCTATCCGCATATTTACAATAAGTGGAAAGAAATAGAGAGATGTAATTTAGAGGAAGTGCGAAAAAATAGATATAGAGAGTGAAGGAGTGAAAGAGATGGTGAACGAAGATTGAGAGAGAGTGATAAGTAGAGAGAGAAATATATATATATATATATATATATATAGAGAGAGAGAGAGAGAGAGAGAGATAGAGAGAGAGAGAGAGAGAGAGAGAGACAGAAAGAAAACATTTATGTTGGGTTTATATTCATGCACAACGAAATGTTAATATTGTTATTATTAGCACCTCGTCTTGCTAACCATTCGGGTTATACGCACTTACGCTAATGTGTAATGGTAGGGTGATTATGAGATGAAATGGAGGACCTACAGTGTAACGTGGAATCCGAACCACGGTGGAGGCCTGGCATTCCCCACATTCACACACAAGTTGTGATTAATACACGTCTTGTCAGAGATGAAGGAAGGGTTTGACAATCAGATACATCTGTGCTGGGACCGAGGATTGAACCCCGGACCCCAGTACAGAGGTCCGACACCTTACCCCTAGACCGTCAGGCCACCTCAATATTAATAGCGACTATCAATGGCCCTATGGTCCAAGGCGTCACTCTCGTGTTAGAAAGAACTGCTGATGATGGGGAGATCTGAGTTAGAATCTCGGCCAGGTTTATCTAGGATGTTTTTTCCTAAATGATTTCTCACTCTCCTTCCTTGCAAATACGGGTATACTTCCTCAATATTAAACCTTCCTAATCCCTAGCATGTTAGCGTTATTAATACATAATGCGTATATCTCAAACGGGTAGTAAGACACAGTGCAAAAATAAAGTAACACAAAAACAATGATGATATATTCTGAAAATTGAAAAATGACACCTGGACACGGGAATCGAACCCGGGACCTTTGAATTAGTACGCCAGTGCTCTAACCACTGAGATAGTCAGTAATCACCACGTGTCCAGGTTCATTCTTCACTCATATTTTAAGGCAGAGTCTATGATGGACGTGTGGACTAAAAAGCATAAAAAATAGCTTCGGCTATTTGATTCTTAAACAATGATGAGTTGAAAATAAATAATTTTGTTTGCTTTGTTACATTTCCCTCTTCTTCTTCTTCTTCTTCTTCTGAAAGACATAGAGAGCTGAGATAGGAGTATTTTTAAAGTTCTCATCGTGGTGTGAAGGGGGAAAATATACTTATTGATTAAAATTAAACACTGAAAGTTCTAAATCTATGGAAAGTTAAAAGCCTTTGCCAAGGAACCTTACTAGAAAGTTGAGTGAGGCCTCATTCTATAGAAATTTTCCCAATAAAATGTTTTGGATACAATTTAGCGCGATAGTATAAATCCATCAAGGTGATAGCATCATGTCTGTCTACTGAGTTATGGGTCTCGGGTTTGATTTACGGCATGGTCGAAAATTGATTCTTGGTGAGATGTGGGTTAACACTTTCACAGTGATGAATTAATGGATGGAGATTGGGTGTTGTGCCTGTCCTAGACTTAAATTATATTATAAGGGGCATGAAGCCGGTAATGGAAAATTTATGGCTTGAATAAAAAACTGTCCAAGTCCACAGACTGCAAACAGTAATAGATATAAAGTTAAGTATAAATCCATCACCGAAACGGCCCACTTTTATATTTTAATTTAGTTTACGTATGTTATAGGCCAATAGTGAAACTGCCCATTTCATGATTTGGGCAAAGTTCTGCTCGTTTCGTTAACTGGCTTCTTCGCTTGACTTGTTCACAAACTGGGCAAAAATAAAATTCACTTTTACCCATTTTATAAACTGGAACGTATTGTACTATCTACTACAGACTTACTGAAATTAGTTTTAAGATATTTTATTAAACTAACCCAACCTAACTTAATCCAGGCTTCTATTCTAAAATGATTAATAGGGAAATTTACTTAAGGACCAAACCTGTTATTAGCTTGTCCATTTCAAGGAATGAACAAACTCACCCAGTTTATGAAATTGGTAAATATTTTTAACTCCACAGTTCATGAAATTGGTAACAATTGTAGCTTCCCAGTTCGTGAAATTAATTAACTGAACTATATTTTGCCCAGTCCGTAAAATGGTCAGTAGGAGAGGCCAGTTCACGGAATGGGCAGATATTTTCCTGATTCATGAAATTTCCCAAATTTACGAATGGGTTGTAAACACATACAATGGTGAGGGTATTGATATTGGTTTTCAGGCGCACATCACGAGAGAGATGCTCACTGGCTCGAAGATGTCAAACTATCCCTGCATCCAGCAGGAGTCAGTTGTCGACTGTTTTATTATTTAATCTGGCGCACTTACGAAACTGTCGGATTTGGTTCGGAACAAGTTAGTCACCATTTCCATGCCCGCAAGCGTAATAGGAAAGAAAGCAAAAGTGAACTTGACTACAAACTTTCACTGAACTTAAAAAACGAAGAAAAACCGTCACAGATTATTTACTATTGAATACAAAACAATCGATCATCAATAATTAATAAATTATTATTATTTCATAATATAATATTTTACATTTTAATAAGATAAGTTTTACTTCAACTAATAGATTATACCAAAGTGTTTGATTGTATGGGCCAGTTTCATAGTCAAATTTAGTACGCCTCAAGTGCGGCGCTACACTGAGTACATGACGACACCTACCTAAACCAGAATGGAATGGGCCAGTTTCCTATGCGAGAACGGCCCATTCCATTCTGGTTTTGGTAGGTGTCGTCATGAACTTAGTGTAGCGCCGCACTTGAGGCGTACTAAATTTGACTATGAAACTGGCCCTTAGTCTATTCAGTTAACAACTGTGGCGGATCCGGGGGCGGGGGTGAGGGGACTAACAACTAAACCCCCTCGCCATATCTCCTTCATGACATACTCGAAAACTTTTTCAACTTAGTGACCTGGCGGTCTAGGGGTAAGGCGTCAGACTTCTGTGCTGGCGGTCGGGGTTCAATCCTCGGTCCCGGCACAGATTTATCTGATTACCAAACCCTTCCTTCCCCTCTGACAAGACATCTTGTGAATGTGGGGAATGCCAGGCCTCCATCGTGGTTCGGATACCACGTTAAACTGTAGGTCCTCCATTTCATCTCACAACCACCCTACCATTACACATTAGCGTAAGTGCGTATAACCCGAACGGGTAGTAAGACGCGGTGATAATAACAATAATAATAATAATTTTTCAACTTAGGTATATATACCTAAATTTTGACTGTCAGAAGTGATAGCTGCTTAACACATGTTTGTGCATATCATATGTTTCAGCGTAGGGATACATAATTTGGTCTGGTAACTTTTCAAAGCCGTCATCTGTCAGCTGTGAGTTGTCAGTCAGCACCAAAGAAGACATTGGGCTACTGTAGGTGGGGATAATAAAGGTAGAATCTAGAGCAATTTATTGTACTCACATTTGTGAAGAGAAAGAGAGGGGCAAACTGTTTAGGAAACAATTTCCGCTTTTCCCCTGTCTGGGATTCGAACCTTGATCTCCCCGTCCCCGGGAAAATCAGATGAGACGAGACCGAAGTGAGAACAAGTACCCACCGATGCTGACTCGGTCGAATGTTTGTGCGTTGTGTAGTAGAACCAGAAGGTCAATGTTGTGAAGCAGAGCATGCGGACAGACGTGTCTTCCAGCAATATCCCCGATCACTCGGCTCAGACAACAGGAAATGTTGGCACGGAGTGTTGTTGGTCAGGAAGACTTGCTCCACTGAATTACTGATCGTCGTTTCCGGAATTCTTGAGGTTTAAGTTTATTGATCAGATATATTTTAAATTGGATTTGGTTTGTTAGTATCAAGTGGCGATGGCATTAATTGATCTGCGAGTTGATATAATTTTTGGTGGGTTTTACCAAATGTTTAACCCATGTTCGAGCGGTCTAAGGCGGTAGACGCACTGTGCACTTCATTTTAAAGCAATTCATGATTTACAATCCTTGAAATGGTTTAGTATTAACTATCATTCGTTTTATCTTACTACACCCAATTAATAAAGGCTTTGATAACCTTAATTAATAGAGTGGAAAAAAATATGATCAGGCAAGGATCTGAATTTGGACCGTTGGTTTAAATCGCTACTACTCTACCAACTGATCATTCCGGGGATTTATCAACGTTTTGAGACATATTACTTAAAGTAGCTCTCTCAAAACTGTATTCCTCTAAGGACAAATGTCTCTAATTCACCATTTATGTGGAGGTCTATGTTTCAATTATAACCGAGTCATTTGATGGTGTTTTTTTTCTTAAATAGCCCGCCTAGGTGGCGTAGTTGGCTAACGCGCTAGTCGTGTTGAGCTCTACTGCTGAGGACGGGGAGATCGAGGTTCGAATCTCGGTCGGGTGAACTGGGGGTGGTTTTTCTTAAATGGTTTTCCACTCTCCCTCCACGCAAATGCGGGTTCACTTCCTCTAATTCAACCTTCCAAATTACTAATCCATTAGCGTAATTAGTACTTAAAGTGTATAACCCGATTGGGTAGTAAGACGTGGTGCTAAATAATAATAATAATAATAATAATAATAGGTGACCTGGCGGTCTAGGGGTAAGGTGTCAGACTTCTGTGCTGGCGGCCGGGGTTCAATCCTCGGTCCCGGCACAGATTTATCTGATTACCAAACCCTTCCTTCACCTCTGACAAGACATCTTGTGAATGTGGGGAATGCCAGGCCTCCACCGTGGTTCGGATTCCACGTTAAACTGTAGGTCCTCCATTTCATCTCACAATCACCCTACCATTACACATTAGCGTAAGTGCGTATAACCCGAACGGGTAGTAAGACGCGATGCTAATAATAATAATAATAATATTAATAATAATAATAATAATTTTTCTTAAATAGTGTACCACTCAACCTTTATTCAACCTTAATTTCTCCTCCAAACTGTAACTTCCTCATAACTACCCCGTTTGTGTAAATATTCCATTAGCTCGGAAGTGTACTAAAATGTGGAACAAACACTAAAAACTAATTTAAAAATGATACGTGTTTTGATCATTTCTTGCGCTTAGAAGCAACCTATAATATGATTTTACTAGGAAGGACCCTCTAAAAATTACAATTTTTATTTTATTGCAATCAAACATTATAACATTTTACTAAATATTTAGTGTTGTTTTATAGGTATCGATAATATCTATCAAAATTGACAGCTGTAGATCACATGACCTTAGTTTGAACATGTGAAAGTATAACTTAGTACTTTTCTGTTTATAGGAAATGAAATTGTAAATTTAAGTTAAAATAATTTATCTAGTTTGTCGTATTACAAAACGTATGTTGGCCTAAGCATTAGAAATGAGTGCGTTTATATGTATAAACCTCTAATAAATATTGCACAGATAAATTTACAATAATAATAGTAAATACATTTAAAAATTGGTAAGTGTGATATTAAAACGACCAGATTAAAACATTACAAAAACCTTTCTTTGGAAATGTCACAATTTGAAAAATTATTATTATTATTACTATCAATTTTTTTCTTTCCACACGTCGATACCAAACTCTACCTTATACCATGGTTGAAGAGTGACCTTGAAAATTGGATAGTTCCTAGATAGCTCAGTGATAGAGCATTGTCGTGCTAAGTCAAGGGTGCCGGTTCCCCCCTCTGCCCCCCCGCGTTGTCCAGATATCCTTTTTTAAAATTTCCGGACATATTTGAACTGCCCCCTTTATCAATAGAAGTAAGGTAATATTCCGTCTTTATATGAAGATCAGACCAAAGGTGATGTTTTTATAACTGAGATACTACACAATGTCAAGGAGAATATGAAAGGTTGAACACAATCTCTTGATATGAGCCTGAAGGTGAAACTCCACATCTCTCCCCCTCTCTAATAAACATTAATGTTAACGCACTGCCTTTTGTCTGCTACCGGAAGAAGAAAGTTTAATAGCCATCCATGTCCGAAAACAGTTCGATCTCAACTTGTCAGACCAAAACGAAAGGGAAGAGACGAGGCTAGTGATAGTATTTTATATAAAGGAGTGGGGTCAGTCTCTCTCCTCCACAGTTGTCCGTAGTCGCCGTACAAGTACTACAATACAGGGGACTTGAAACGAACATGGTGAGTTGAACTTGAAAACGGGAAAACTGGTTTCGATAACATCCATTACCGGTAAATTATAGTGGCACATGTTTTAAGTTATACAAAGTTTCTTTCATTCACGTTTTTTTTTAGTTGAATTAACTAAGGGACACACTATTAGCAAGATAACAGGGTCAGTACATTTTAGAATACATTATTACATATGCATATATTTCGAAAGGAATTATATATTATATCGCTCAACCTCGTGAGAACGAATGAGGAGCTACAGTACATGAATAAAGAAGTTGCGGCTCTGGTTTAGAAAACGCTGATTATCAACAGGAAGGTTCGTTGTGATGATCGTATGACAACCTCTGTCCGCAAAGGTTGGCACTATCTTCGGCAACACAGGGCGGCAGCTTCGTTGGTACATCTCTCTTGCGGGCAGACACCATGAAGTTTTTTTAAATATATAATTATATATATCGTTAATATAAACACTCTATAGAATCGTGTATATATTAAATATTAGTTGTATTTACACATTGAATTTGAAAGGAAGATATTTTCATGTCTATTTCTACATACTTAGAATTTAAAAAAAGTTATTAGTCATATTATATTATCATTATTAACAACCGTCCCCATGGTATGGTGGTCAGTGCACCTGGCTACGAACCTAGGGGTCCCGGATTTGAGTCTCGGCTGGTACCATGGGTATTTACTGAAACGGGAATTATCATCACGGTCACCAGGGTCTAGGTCAGTTAGACTTATGTAGGTGACCTGGCGGTCTAGGGGTAAGGTGTCAGACTTCTGTGCTGGCAGCCGGGGTTCAATCCCCAGTCCCGGCACAGATTTATCTGATTACCAAACCCTTCCTTCACCTCTGACAAGACATCTTGTGAATGTGGGGAATGCCAGGCCTTCACCGTGGTTCGGATTCCACGTTAAACTGTAGGTCCTCCATTTCATCTCACAATCACCCTACCATTACACATTAGCGTAAGTGCGTATAACCCGAACGGGTAGTAAGACGCGGTGCTAATAATAATAATAATAATAATAATAATAATAATAATAATAATAATAATAATAATAATAATAATACTCCTTGTGCACACCTCCCTTGACACAGCTTC
>CABFOW010002177.1:17059-33742 GCA_902141385.1 Timema californicum
ATATATCCCAGTCAAATATAACAAACACACAAAAACCAAACTAAACGATCTAATTTAAGACGTTTAAATTTTTTAAGGAAATGTACCACAGATTGCTGAAACTGGATCAAAGTAAGGCCCACGCACGCACATTCAACTCTTTCATTACAAACGACTAGCAATGAATAATTTACCTCCTTCCTTCATTACAGATATTTTAATTTAAACTTTAAAATATATTATTAAATTATCAGTATATTGTCCTTGATTTTTTTATAGTGAACTTAAAATAAATAACAATAAGGGTAAGTTTTTATCCCTTACAAATATAAGATAAAATAATAAGTACAAGTACAATCATTATTTATACATTAATACTACTCTCAGGAATATTTATAATGTTTTGGGGATTTTTTTTAAACCTCCTCCCCCCATGTAACAGCTTTTGTGGCACTAGAGTGACTCGTATTTCAAGAGGCCGCCTCGGTCAGTGAGAAAGTATCAATAAAGTCAGGCCACACGTGGTTTAGAATACAATGGTCTGTGCCATTTTCTAAAACTACTTCTCTATTCGGTCAAAGTTAATACACCCTTTTACCCTTAATCTACTATCACCCTTTGGTTTGTCATATCAATAAGAAAAAGGAGAAAGAAAACTACAAAACTTCTCATCTCAAGGTAAAACGGAAAGCTTGCTGCTAGTTAGCCAATATTTTAAAATTTTCTGTTCTGACCCTATCAATAAATTACCGTGTCTGTTAGAGGAAGGCTAAATCTAGAGCCCTTTTCCATCAAGTCTAAATTCAAATCTCCACAAATATGATTAAAAAGTTGTTAAAAATGAGCTAATGTTACATTTTCACAAATCCCCCCCTGTTAATACAATTCAAACCATAGAGTTGTTAAGGAAAAAAAAATAGTTGAAATCTCCCGACTTTAATTTGGCACGAAGCATATTTTGAAATAACTCATCATAGAGTTAGTTATATATTGCGTTAAAGCTGAACGTCTGAGCAGAAATACGAAAAAGTATCGATACCTTAATAATATCGATATTTTCCTTTCGATACTAGTTTTTTTTTACTCGATACTTTTTTCCCGATACTTTTACTGATCCACACACCGATATCGGACCGGTATCGAAACATCTTATTTGTTATCTTCACTCATGTTGGGATTAAATTTTAGTTAAATGTTAATGTAGGGTAGACTGTGGAGGGAGAACAAATGACAGAACAAATTACATTATTTCTAAACTCTCATTCATTCTCTGCATGACAAGCAAGGAACAAATCTAGCGTTCAATTTCTTTAAGCTCGTCATTATTAATAAATGTTCTATCATATTTGTTTATCAATACAACCTGATGCCTGACCGATTGACAAGGCGAGTGACGATCAATCTTACCACCCCTTCCTTTATCAACGAGCACGGTCATCACAAACTAAACAAAATAAGTTTCTTTCTTTAGAGCGCAATGAACTCAGCCAACTCAAGGGTGTCCCAAGCAAATAAAGCAGAAAAGTGTGTGTTGTTTAAGCAGGGCATCCATTCTTCTATTGTTTACCAATACTTAATAATCTATCTTGTTATATATATCTTGTATATAAGCGACGAAAATAGTTAAAATATGTCACCTCCCAGAAGTGAATCATGGATAGAACAAAAATATTCCAGAATAAAATTTTGATACGAATACTTACTGCTATCGATACTTTTCCCTACGTCTGAGAGGCAATTTATCGCTTACCGAGGTGGACCCATTAATACTATATTATTATTATTATTATTATTATTATTATTATTATTAGCACAGCGTCTTACTACCCGTTCGGGTTATACGCACTTACGCTAATGTGTAATGGTAGGGTGATTGCGAGATGAAATGAAGGACCTACAGTTTAACGTGGAATCCGAACCACGGTGGAGGCCTGGCATTCCCCACATTCACAAGATGTCTTGTCAGAGGTGAAGGAAGGGTTTGGTAATCAGATAAATCTGTGCCGGGATCGAGGATTGAACCCCGGCCGCCAGCATAGAAGTCTGACACCCTACCCCTAGACCACCAGGTCACCCATTTAATACTATACCCATATTCAGAAGTTATCTATAAGTATGTTTACGAACGGTTAAAATATGAAGAAGAATATAATTTTTTCAACATTAGAAAATATAATATCTTTGTCACATTACACTGTGATGTACTCACCATCCCTCCATTTATCATTATGTAGCCATTATAACAACCCCCTCACCCCCTCTCTCAACGTTACGTGGTTTTCGGATGACCCCTTTTGGTCTCATCTTTAGTCGAGAATACTGAGGTGTGGGTCAATCATTTGGAAGATAGTCTGGTTTGAATCCCAGTCGGGTGGAAATATTATATTCACAAACGACGGAAGTAGATTAAATTTACGAGAGGCTCGAATCAGCTTAAAAGCGTGGTCTCAGCCGCTCGCAGTTCTAATTACGTCATTAGCCTGTAAAAACTAGTGTGGAATTACTTCGTACTGTGGGCAAGACCGTTAAGTAGTTGTGTCTTAAATCACTGTCCAACATTCACTGGTATAATTGTTTGGTTTTTATCCTCGTGTGGTTGAAGTTAATTAATCGTCATGTAGGTTTGAGGCAAAACGTATTCAGGGTTATCTTTAACAGAGGTCAAAAGCTCTATTAACTTTCAATTTATGTTTTGAACTTGATATACAGCTCATATGAATGTGTGTGTTGTAGTTGGGCGAGAGCGTGATTGTCCTTGCCGCCTTACTCCTGACAATCTCTGCCCAGAGACAAGGTCAAGGATACGGTCATTACGGACCTGTTGACGGGGAGTTCATCGACCTGGGTCCGGAGGGGAGGCCACAGACGGTCCAAACGCTGCGTTTCAAAGTACCCGTGAAGACCGTGACCATCACCAGGACGGTTGGAGTCCCGGTGCCTGTACCCTACCCCGTCCGTCAAGACGTACCCGTACCCGTGCATGTGGTCAAACCCATCTTCATCCCGGTACCGCAGATCGTGCATGTCCCGCATCCGGTCCCCGTGTACGGACATGCAGAGTCAGCACCAGCTTACAGGCATGCGGAGTTAGCACCAGTTTACGGACACGGGGAGTCAGCGCCTGTCTACAGACATGAGGAATCGGCACCGGTCTATAGACAAGGAGAACCAGCACAAGTCCAAAGTCAAGTGGGACCAATACCGCGAGCTGTATACGCCAACTATCCTAGGCAGACCTACGATGGTGGCTACACCGCAGACGCTAGCGGACAGTCGCCTTCAGGGGTAATTAATCCGTCACAGCACGGATATATCACCAGACAGCACCCCGGACATTACGGTCAATCGTTAGGATTCTACGACCTGGGTAACATCGGTCTTTTGATATCTCCATCCGGAGGGAACCCTCACCATCCCGGCAACATCCACGGTACTGGTGCTAGCTACGACCTAGGACACGCCCAGACGTCTGGGACGTCTTCCGGGGGAAATGTTGCAGCAGAAGTCTCTGGAAATACTGATCAGAATCCTACAGATTCTCACAGAGTCGCTAAGAATCAACAGACGTACCTTGTCCCAGAGCAAGAGAGTACCACAGGATCCAAACAAGTTGCCCAGAATTACCAGACGCACCCCATCACAGACTCAGATAACCCCAACGCGCATGGTTACGGCAATAGTAGAGCAGAGAGATCCGATAGTAGTGACGTCACCGTTAGTAAGTCAGTTGATTTAAGTAACTACGCCGATTCAGCGCGTAGATAGAATAGGGCATGTTTGGGCGTGAGCTGTGTTCGGTTTAATCTATGAATGGGGACAGAATGAATTTAAAAGATTGTTATTTAAATGTCGGGATGGAAGGTAAATAATATGTTCGTATGATGGAACAATATAAATTATTATAGAATCATCATAGAATATAAAAGAAAAATGTATAATAGTCAAGATTGAAAAAACCCATTAAAATTACCTTACATCAGTCAAAATTGACAGCCACAGGAAACACTGTGTGATATACGACTACATGGAAGTAATTGTTTGAAGTCTTTAGAAAAATAGTATTATCGTGGTGATCTGGTTGACGACAAGCAGACATCTTAACCGGATAATTAGTCCTCTTCTAATGGATTATTTATGTAGAGCTCTCCAAAGAGCAGTCATAGCTTAGAACTTAATTTTCTAGATGCAGTATTATTTTGTAAACCATAGTACAAGTATGTAATTTTAAGTTTAAACGTGTTTGTATTAAATCATAAGTTTTGGTTTAATGGTAATTTTTCAATTATATAGGAATTACCATGCCTTAAAATGGCCAACTTTACCAGTCTTTGGTTCGAATCCATTTGGATGTTTCAATCAGAGGTACATATGCTAAGAATGATCTGTAGCTCACTGGAATGAGGAGTAAGAAGTAGAAAAACTAAATTAGTGGAAAAATGGCAGAGATTATTAAGTAAATTGCAAAGAAAGTACCTAGGTTAGAGTAATCACTCGTAAAATACGTTTCATGTCACATTCGTTTGTTTTGCTTATTGTTTTTATCATACATGTGTAAGTGTTTTTGTTAAGTTTGTGTGCATTATTGTTATTAGTATTATATTGTTTTGTTATTATTACTATTATTATTATGTTAATGTTGTTTTGAAATAAAACATTTAAAATAAAACTAATACTTTTCAAAATACTTGTCAAGATTTTGTTTTATAGAATAAAACTGTAATATTTTTCAAGATATTGATTGATATATTTATTATTTATTGCAACGTTTACACAAAACCTTCCACCACGCATACACAATTATAAATATGGGAGACAGAAAATAATGTTATTTGATCCTAGTTTTACTACCCATTCGGATGATCCACATTTAATTACACTAATAACGAAACTACCCTCTGTACACCCAACAGAGGTTCAAACTCCGATCTCAACGTTGCCAGTAAACACCATTAAATTATCCTGACGTTTTTTCAGTCAGCCCACCAAGGCAGGTAAATTATATTCTGTTTAATTTAAAATGTGCAAAGTTTATTGAACAGTTGATTCTAAAAATAGTCAGTGACCCGGCGGTCAAGGGGTAAGGTGTCAGACTTCTGTGCTGGTGGCCGGGGTTCAATCCTCGGTCCCGGCACAGATTTATTTGAAAACCAAACCCTTCCTTCACCTCTGAGAAGACATCTTGTGAATGTGGGGAATACCAGGCCTCCACCGTGGTTCAGATTCCAAGTTAAACTGTAGGTCCTCCATTTCATCTCACTACCACCCTAACATTACACATTAGCGTAAGTGCGTGTAGCCCGAACGGGTAGTAATACGTGGTGCTAATAATAATAATAATTCTAAAAATATATTCTACTATTAATTAAAACACTTCATTTTATTACACCTCGTTTTACTACCTGATCAGGTTATACGAATATGCACTAATCACGCTATTGGGTTATAGATGAGGAAGGTTGAATTTTTTTAGAGTAGTTATACACAAATTTGCGTTGAGAGAGAGAGAGTGGAAAACCTTGAAAAAATCACTCTCAGTCCACCCGACCAACATTCGAACCCCGATCTCCCTGTCATTGGCTGTTTAATATAAACCCAGAGTGATGCCTTAGGCTTAGATCATGCGGCCAACGGAACAAATGGCACTAAATTGTCTTCTCTGCCAAAGGCTGCCCTAACATCGATAGATTCTGGATTCAATCTTCAAGTTTGATTATTCATTTTATTATTGCATTTTGTCCGATGAGTGCTTTTATTTAAGCCAAGCCCTATCATTTTCCGTAATCTATATTTTGTTTAAATAAAGACCCATTTCAATCCTTTGAGAATTCTATAAAAAAAAATGGCGGCGACCTGGCGGTCTAGGGGTAAGGTGTTGGACTTCTGTGCTGGAGTCCGGGGTTCAATCTTTGGTCCCGGCACTGATTTATCTAATTACCAAACCCTTCCTTTACCTCTTACAAGACGTGTATTAATCACAACTTGTGAATGTGACCCGCCTCGGTGGCGAAGTTGGCTAACGCGCTAGTCGTGTTGAGCTCGACTGCTGAGGATGGGGAGATCGAGGTTCGAATCTCGGTCGGGTGAACTGGGGGGGGGATTTCCTATATGGTTTTCCCTTCTCCCTCCATGCAAATGCAGATTAACTTCCTCTAATTCAGCCTTCCCAATTACTAATCCATTAGAGTAATTAGTACTTAAAGCATATAAACCGAACGGGTAGTAAGACGCGGTGCTAAATATTATATCCTATCAAAAGGGATATTCTTAATGTTTTCTTAGCATAGCTTACCCATAAATCTTTATAGCTATCTACAGAATTATTACAAAAAGAGTAGTTTTAATCAAGTTAAATAGTTTCAAATATAGTAAAATAGTTTTTAAAAAGGTATTTATTATCAAAAATGTATGAGTTACAGAGAATAAAATAAATCATTTTATGTTGAGCAAATAATATAATTTGAATAAAGACAACAGACAAACTAAACAACTGACAAACAGGTGAAGTTAATGGTGAGAGCTTCCATATCCTCCGGATGACCCACTGATGAGGCTGCTGTGACTTCCTAGACCACCATATGAGCTGCTTCCTAGGCCTCCATGGCTTCCAGAGAAGCCTCCATAACCTCCAGAGAGACCGCCATGGCCTCCACCAACACTTCCGTATGATATGCTGGTTAAACCTCCATGGCCTCCAGAGAGGCCACCATAGCCTCCTCCCAGACTGCTCAATGAGCTGCTGCTAAGACCTCCATGGCCTCCTCCCAGACTACCGAATGAGCTGCTACTAAGACCTCCATGGCCTCCTCCCAGACTACTGAATGAGCTGCTACTAAGACCTCCATGGCCTCCTCCCAGACTGCCGTACGAGATGCTGCTTAGACCTCCATGGCCTCCAGAAATACCACCGTAGCCTCCTCCAAGACCTCCTAGACCTCCTCCATAGCTCCCGAAGCTATCGCCGTGGCTCTTGAGTAGAACGGGCACCTGTTTCTCGATGACGTAGGGTTGGGGCACTGGGTAAGGCACGGACTTGTACACTGGTACAGCCACTGGTTTAGGCACTGGTACAGCCACGGGAATGAGGCACTGCTACCTTAACGGGCACGTGGACGGGATAAGGCACGTGTTTCTCTACTGGGTAGGGCACAGGTTTCTCCACGGGCACGGGGTATGGCTTGGGTACGTGGACAGGGTAGGGTCTGTCGACAGGGACCGCTACTGGGACCTTGACTGGGTACGGAACGCGTTTCTCCACGGGGTAAGGGACGGGGTGGGGTACACCAACGGGCACCTCCTTGGTGATAACTACGGACTTAACGTGGCCAGGGCCGAGGCTGTATCCTCCTCCCAGACCTTGTCCGCCTCCCAGACCTAGGCCTCCTCCCAGTCCGTAGCCTCCGCCGCTGCTAAGGCCCAACCCACCTCCGTGTCCCAGGAGCTCCAGACCATGTCCGCCGTAGCTGCCGTAGCTGAGCTCGCTGCCGTAGCTACCGTGACTGATACCACTGCCGTAACTCCCAAGACCATATCCCAGGCCGTATAGCCCCCTCTTGTCCTGCTTCTTGGTGTCCTTCTTCAGCTCCTCGGCCCACGACACCGATAACAACAAGAGAAGAACCTGGAACGTAAATGAAATATTGTCAAGATAGTTCTGGAACATAGAGGGGACATAATGTAATTCTGGGACATAAACATACTTAAAATATCTCTGAAACATAAACTAAAATGCTCAATATAGCTCTGAAAAAAAGTATAAATGTTCAATATAGCTTTGGAACTTAGATAAAAATGTTCAATATAGATCTGAAACTTAGAGATAACTGTTCAATATATATCCGAAACTTAGCTAGAAATGTTCAATATAACGCTTAAACTTAGAGATAAATGTTCAATATAGCTCTAAAACTTAGAGATAAATGTTAAATATAGCTCTAAAACTTAGAGAGAAATGTTAAATATAGCTCTAAAACTTAGAGAGAAATGTTAAATATAGCTCTAAAACCTATATAGAAATGTTTAAAATATTTTTGAAAGCTTAAGTTAGTTGCTAAACATAGCTCTGAAGAATATACTGAAATCCTCAGCATAGCTCTGAAGCGTTGACTGAAATGCTCAAAATAGCTCTGAAATATAGAAGAAACGCTTAAGATAATTCTGATATAGGAAAGGAGGGAAATTCTAAACATAGCTCTCTAGTACTTATTATCGCTGGGTAAATAATATTAATAGTTGGTCAACATTATTAAAAATATTACACTTCTTATTGTGATTTAGAACTACAATTTGTATGTTATTGGGGGTAAGACTTTTTTCTTTTCTATATCGTCTTGGTTTTCCAAAAAATTAAATTGTAGGTCTATGGCTCGCCAATTAGAAATGGCGATCCTCACTTTTTGGAAACAAATCCCTCAACATGTATCACGTTATCGCTGTTTCACACTAGATAGATAATATGAATATATCACTACTCACAAGAAACTTCATGACGGTACCACTTGTTGAAATTAAATCCAACCACGAAGTTCTGATGACAAAATGAGATGCGTTGCTCGCCTTATATATGTACTTGTATCCACTTCTCAGAGCACCAAAGAATCTTGCGAATCACGTGTCCAAATAGCTACTTTCGCTTTATGCCGCCTTATTCTACCTCCCCCCTACCCCTACCCCTCTTCCACACATACACGCGCGCGCGGCTACTATACTTCCTTCCTGTCTGTAACCAACATTCCGTCCGACCAGCTGGAGCGTTCCACCAACCGTTCACTCACACGTTCACACAATGTTACTCAACTCCCTAAAACGAGACACGTAGTATGTGTATCTAATAACCAAAAAAAAATACATAACACAGTAACATATTCTCACGTATAGTTTCAATTCCCAAACTCCAACAATACTGAAATAGGTTGAGGTTTTTTTTATGTCACATATGGCGTGTAATTTTATAACTTGTAACGTAGTTAGTTATCCGTTGACTAGCCTTGCGGCCACTAGTGAAAGTAATGGGAGTTCTCATGCAAAGTGGCTAATTCGTTTTATTCAAGTCCCTAAGCTAAAACTACTCCTGGCTGTAAATACTTCCTCAGGTAATGAGATTGACGGAGAAAAGCCGTACATATCTCAACAGTTTGTTTTGTCGCACGTTTTGCTGTCAGGGCATGTGTGTTTGTTATTTGTGTGTCAACCGCGTCTTTTGGTTATCAGCAACTTAAGGATGAGTAAGGTTGCGTTTTGAGGAAATATACCCAAATTTGAGTGAAAGTAGAGTGGGATACCATCTAAGGAAAAATAACATTCAGTACACCCAACTAGGATTCGAACACCGATCTCTTCGTTACCGACAATCCAGTATATTGTTAAAGTGACGCCCTGAGCCAGTATTTCTCAAAATTTTCTCAATAGGGGGCCACTAGATTATTCGTTTATGCCCATGCGAACCACCCAACTTAATATACTACCCATCTGTCCCCTTGTTGATAATCGTCCGATGCATATGCGAACCACCCACCTTAATATACTACCTATCTCTCACCTTGTTGATAATCGTCCGATGCATATGCGGACCACCCACCTTAAGGGGGGAGTGTAGGGGACGCGAGAAAAGGTGTTTTAATAGTTGCTTCGAACCCTATGCACTTATAGATCATAATCCAGTACTCTAGTATGCTTGGTTTCAACAAGGTATTTTCAACTATTTAGTATAATCTTCATTGTTGTGATAACATGAGCTACCAAACAAGTAAGTCTTGAGAGGAACAAAGGCTCCGCTTCTCACCACTAGTTCGGCTCGCCGCATTTTTATATTAATGTGATGGATATGAGTAAGGTAGTATTAAGGGGAAGTGTGTACCTCCTCAGTACATCCTCTCACTTGCCGATTAAATGGGAAATTAGATACATAAACATAATCGATCCATAACATGTATAGAGCACATTTTTCTGCATTACTTGCGTAAACAGCATCGAAATCGATACTAGCGAAGTAGTTTTTTTTTAAATATATTAAATAATGATTTTTTATTTTGTTCATGAGGAGATCTGGTGGCGTCAGACTTTTGTGCTGTGGGTCCGGGGTTCAATCCTCGCTCCCGGCACAGATTTATCTGATTTCCAAACCCTTCCTTTACCTCTGACAAGACGTGTATTAATCACAACTTGTGAATGTGTGGAATGTCAGGCCTCCACCGTGGTTCGGATCCCATGTTAAACTGTAGATCTTCCATTTCATCTCACAATCACCCTACCATTACCCGAACTGTTAGTAAGACGCGGTGCTAATAATAATATTGGTTCGTATATTTATTTTTAAATGGGTGAAATGATTTCACTGCTCTCAATTAAATTGTTTTCTAATGAAGACTACAGAAAATCTCACTACGATGCGACGTCTGCTAAGAGCTGTATAACTAAACTATCTAAGTTAAGCGTTCGTTACCGTGGAGTGAGATGGTCAGTCCCAAAGGTTTCTCATATTAAGTAAATCGAATACATGTTTAGTTACAGCTCTATATTTACGTTTGGGCATGTTTCTTGCACCTCTGAATAAGGCTAAGTCAGTACTGAATATATTCCAGCTTGTAATAGAGTACTTAGCTGAGTTGAATTAGTCAAGAGGAGGTAACAACTATCGGACTTTTAATTCTCTAGCTGGGCTTTGTTCTCGCGTGTCCTTTGTGCGTGATTGACTGCAGTTCAAGGTTAAATTGCTGGTTTGATCCTGAGGAGGGTCTACTAGAATTATTCTGTAGTTGTGTCTGGAGTCCAGCCTGCTATCACCCACATCGGTGGTCTCATGGTTTAAACGCGGTGTTATTCAATCTGGGGTAAGCGATGATAGCTAAGAGGGTACGTGCAATTTTAAAATGTATATACATATATCTCATTTAAAACTTATGATTTAATAAATTATTTTGGATGTCATTTGTTAGATATATTTAATCTGTAGAATATAGAACTTTGATGATGCACCAACAACTTTTGGGGTGCAATGTTGTGAAGATAAGCTATATTTAGGGGTACGTGAACCACTATTGTGGTCCAAAGTGTAACTCTAACAATACACTGGATCTCCAGTGATGAGGAGATAGAGGTTAGAATCCTGGTTGGGTGTATTAAGGTTGGTTTCAACTGAATTATACACCACTCTTTTACTCCACGCAAATGTGAGTATATTTTCTATCAATTCTACCTTCCTCCTCCCTACCCCAATTAGAGTAAATATGCTGATAGCCCTAATGGATAGTAAGATGTGCTGCACACACAAAAATAAGCTGTTGGTCAGTTACAACAAATTTTTAACTTTAGAGCTGCGTGATAGATAGTATCACGTCCTAAGGGCGGTTCTACCGGAGCGCTGAGACGCATTTTAGATGACCAGAGATATTTAAGAAGTTTTTTTTTCTTTAAAGTACGGCTCACACCAAAATGGAGGTGGAAGTTACCAAAGTGAATGTTTATAAAGCTAGATCTGATTACCAAACCCTTCCTTCACCTCTGACAAGACATATTGTGAATGTGAGGAATGCCAGGCCTCCACCGTGGTTCGGATTCCACGTTAAACTGTAGGTCCTTCATTTCATCTCACAATCACCCTACCATTACACATTAGCGTAAGTGCGTATAACCAGAACGGGTAGTAAGACGCGGTGCTAATAATAATAATAATAATATAAAGCTAGATCCAGCCTTCCTAAAATAAATTAAATCGTTTTAACAAGGTTTTTATTTAGCACCGCGTATTAATACCCGTTCAGGTTGCACGCCTATGTACTAATTACACTAATGTCTTAAGAATTGGGAAGGTCTAATTGAGAGGAATTACACCCGCATTTGCGTGTAAGTAGAGTGAAAAATCGTTTTGGATAAAACCACAGTGCAACCGACCGGGACCGAGCACCGATCTGCCCGTCTTCGGCAGTCTAGGCTAACACTAGAGTAGCGCGTCAGACCACGCGGCCACCGAGGCGGGTTTTTAACAAGGTCACAACAGGAAATGTTATGATAGTTGAGAATTATGTAGGGGATACGAATTTGGTTAATTCGCATTTGTCTTCTTTTATTACAGTACCTCGTCATGCTATCTGTTCAGGTGGGATGGAAGGGGACGCGAGAAAAGGTGATTATTTTTGCAGTTTTTGTTACAAACAAACTATTTTTGGCGCAAACAAATAAAATATTGCTCCAATAAAAACATAGAGTTTAATCTTTCTACACGTGATGATATCAAAAGTTCTTGAATATATGTGAATAGTGTCCCAATATTCTCTCCTAAGTGAACTAGTTTGAGGTTTTAATTACGTAACCGTCTTAGCCGGTCCTAGCTCCTCTGTTCAATCCTATTTCCGATCACAGTGAAACTTTGTGAATCCCTTTCGTTGTGATATGTGAGGCGGGTACTCCACCTTTCACGTGTTAAACTAGTCTGCTTCTTACATAACACACCCAAGCAGCGTTCTAGATTTACTGGAGCAAGCTGCCGTAACAATATGATATTCTCAACAATAGAAAGTCTTTGTTAGTGAAGCCGCATTCACTATCCTGTTTGGATAATGTGTGAATCTATAGAATGCTTTTTTTAAAATCTGAGCAAGTTGGTTGGTGTAGATACATCTCACTATTGAATACGCTATTTATAGTAGCGTTCTGGTAGAAAGACATTTTTAGAATATTTTTTTTCTTTCGGTCAGCATTGTTTATATTTTACACTAGTAGTTTTGTGAACAGTAGACCTCACTCCCTACATGATTTTACTGTTACTACACTCTTAAGATTTCTCTTTGGATTTCAAGATTATATATCCTCTATGATTCCTTTTTGGATTTCAAGATGAGATATCCTATATGATTCCTCTTTGGATTTCAAGATTAGTTAACTTCTGTGATTCCTCTTTGGATTTCAAGATGAAATATCATCTACGATTCCTCTTTGGATGTCAAGATGAGATATCTTCTATGATTCCTCTTTGGATTTCAAGATCAGATATCGTCTATGATTCCTCTTTGAATTTCAAGATTAGATATCTTCTATGATTCCTTTTTGGATTTCAAGATGAAATATCTTCTATTATTCCTCTTTGGATTTCAAGATTAGATATCTTCTATGATTCCTCTTTGGATTTCAAGATGAAATATCATCTATGATTCCTCTTTGGATGTCAAGATGAAATATCTTCTATAATGTTTTTGGAGTTTTAGCACCGCGTCTTACCACCTGTTCGAGTTGTACACCTATGTACTAATTACACTAATGGTGTTAGAGTATAGGAAGGTTATATTCAGAGTAAGTGTACTCGCATTTGCATGGAGGGAGATTGTATGACCAGTTTGGAAAAACCACTCTTAGTACACCCGACCAAGATCCGAACCTCGATATATCTATAATCGGCAGTCAAGTATACTGCGAGAGTAGCGCGTTAGACCCCTCAGCCACCGAAGCTGATCTCTTTAGATTTGAAGTAGATATTTTTCATTGGTGGTAATGATGAAGTTATATAATAAAACAAATAAATACTACATTATATTCATAGAAAAAACCATTGTGCCCGTGATTGAAGATGTCATTCTCGCTATAGAGCTCAAAATATTTTTTAATGAGTTATTTAATAGAATGTTTAGAATATAAAATTCCAATCCCTTTAGATGAGCCAATAATCGAAAAACCTTTTGAACAGCTGCCATATTGAAACGAATAGCCAAATTGGAAAACTATGTGCATACATTTTTTGACCCAGGTTCAATGCTTAAGTGCCCTTCCCAAATGTTAAAATTGCGATATCGTAGAATAAATATCCGGATGAACGGACAGACATGACACAAATTATCAATTTAAAACAGAACTTTTTTTTACGCTTGGTCAAGTAATATTAACTCATAATTAATTATATTATCTATGAAAAGTGAACGTTGCATATCACACGAGTATACATATGAATATATTACAATTGTTTTAGTATATTATATAGCTATCAAAATGGTTCTTCCTATTTAAATTGGTTTGTAACTCTTACAAATAATTTTGCACCAGTGAAGGAAAGCTAATAGATATATTATTTAATGAATCACAACTCGAAGCTGTGCATCGAGATCTCTTCTCATTATCCTATCTGTCTTTTGAACGCAAGTGGAGCAATAAACAGGCCCATTACCCAAACAGTTAGAAGAATGTTGACAAGACACTTTAGTCATCGGACTAGTCTATTTACATCACCTGACATATCAATGTACCGTACAAATATGACATTTTACCCGTCACGTATTCCAAACACGCGGTAAAATTGTAAACAATATCCTTCATTCATGACAGAAACTTCAATGTAACATTTTATTCATCCTACCTGATAAGTCGTAAAACAACTTCAAAACAGTTCCGCGTCAGGGAAGGTGAGCCTATAGACCGATTTTAATAGGAATTAACTTTTTTTTGATGGTTGTAAAAGTTAATAAAACAATTTTAATAGATTTATACGTCTATTAATTTGATCTGTATATGTGACAATAAATAAATCAATATCTATGAAATAATACTAATAATATAGTAAAATGTTACACGCTTCGGTGGTCTAACGCGCTACTCTCGCAGTAGACTAGACTGGCGATGACAGGGAGGTTGAGGTTCGAGTCTCGATCGTATGTACTGAGGGTGGTTTGGCCAATTAATATAGCCTATTAATATAGCTTTCCTAATCCATAAAGATATTAGCGTAGTTAGTATAT
The DNA here is from genome assembly GCA_902141385.1 of Timema californicum. Classification (NCBI taxonomy): domain Eukaryota; kingdom Metazoa; phylum Arthropoda; class Insecta; order Phasmatodea; family Timematidae; genus Timema; species Timema californicum. The sequence goes on from CABFOW010002177.1 coordinate 31,753, forward strand.
AAGCGTATAACCCAAACGGGTAGTAATACACGATGCTAAAAAAAAGACTTCTGCATTTTGCCTACTCGAGTACTGTACATAATAAAAGTTGCATTTAATTGATTTAAAATCCTTTGTACTGTTTACACGAATAAAATACTAGTTTTTAATTTATTGCATAATTTATACTATGGAATAATTCGTGACTCTCAGAGAAAAGTGGCATAAGTCAAAAAACTGGAAAAATGGGTTTTGGCTTAGGTATATCTATATTGAGGTACTCTATGTTTGGGAAAAGTGATATAAGTCAAACTCTTATAAGTAGGTGAAATTGTAAACAATATCCTTCATTCATGAAAGAAATTTCAATATAACATTTTATTCATCCTACCTGATAAGTCGTAAAACAACTTCAAAACAGTTCCGCGTCAGTGAAGGTGAGCCTATAGACCTATTTTAATAGGAATTGACTTTTTTTAATGGTTGTAAAAGTTACTAAAACAATTTTAATTGATTTATACGTCTATTAATTTGATCTGTAAATGTGACGATAAATAAATAATATCAATATCTATGAAATAATACTAATAATATAGTAAAATGTTACACGTTTCGGTGGTCTAACGCGCTACTCTCGCAGTAGACTAGACTGGCGATGACAGAGAGGTGGAGGTTCGAGTCTCGGTCGTATGTACTGAAGGTGGTTTGGCCAAAAACGGGTACACCTCCTATTAATATAGATTTCCTAATCCATAAAGATATTATCGTAGTTAGTATATAAGCGTATAACCCAAACGGGTAGTAATACACGATGCTAAAAAAAAGACTTTTGCATTTTGCCTACTCGAGTACTGTATATAATAAAAGTTGCATTTAATTGATTTAAAATCCTTTCTACTGTTTACACGAATAAAATACTAGTTTTTAATTTATTGCATAATTTATACTATGGAATAATTACTAATAATACTTATTTCATATCTATTTTGCACTTCCATTTAATTTTGATTTATTTCGTTCTAGCCCCTTCCCTTATTTCCGTACTATCCGACATTTAGGTTATCTGACTATCTGCCGGTCTCATTTAGGTCGGATAGTCGGGACTTTATTGTAATTATAGTAAAATTGTATTAATGTTGACTGCAAAAAAAAAATTGTATTTATTAAACGTTCCTTCTTACTAAAATCCTATTAAAGCAACATCAGGACATATTTATTTGAGTAAGCTATATATCTGTTTTTTCAGCCCCCTTCATTCTCTTTACATTAGCCTCATGGCTTCTTTGGTGCTGACTGACAGTTCACAGCTGACTTCTGACAGTCAACATTTAGGTACATACCCAAATGTTGACTGTCAGAAGTGACAGCTGCTTAACACATGTTTTTACAGATCATATGGTTCGGCGTAGGGATATATAATTTGGTCTGGTAACTTTTCAAAGCCATCAGCTGTCACTCATCACCAAAGAAGCCATGGGGCTACTGTACGTTTTCTCACCAGACATGCTGCACGTATTACTACCCGTCCACACACACTAAGGGAGTAGGGATGAGGAAAAGTTTAGTTAGAGGAAATGTACCCACATTTTGCACAGAGGAATTGTGAGAAACAATTTAGTTAATACCCTACTCAGCACATCCCAAAATATTCTAGCTCAAACATTCTTGTAGCGGAAAAATCAGATTAGACGAGACGTACACCTTTGTCCATATACCCACCGGTGTGTCTCCCTAATCCCTCCAAATATATATTTGTAAAACAAACTTGTTATGAAAATATACAAATACATACTTTGTTAGTTGTTATGTTTATATGCAAATATTACAAACATAAATGTTATCAAAGTAAACACAAACTTGGCATATGATAAAAAAACGAACCAATCTCAGTGGTCGCTGGTAAGGCTGGTAGATTTTATTGCCTATATCAGGGAGACTAGAGTTCAAATCCCGGTCGGGTGTACTGAAAGTTTTTTCCTAAATTATTTCCTCACTCTCCCCCCCCCCCCCC
>CABFOW010002177.1:33978-51507 GCA_902141385.1 Timema californicum
TAATAATAATAATATACTTAATAATTTTAGGATTTTACTAAATAATATCACTTCACTTTAAGTTTTGTTTTATATAGACCTATACTAACGTTCTTAGCCTATTTTACTCATTAAAGTTTCCTCAGAAATTTAACCAGGAATCTGTTAATTAATTTTTCATGTTTGATATAAATATCTGGAAACATAACTGTATGCTATACCGCTGTAGGGAAAATGTTTAGGGCTACTTATTTATACTTAACTACGTTTGGAAAATATTGATTACATAAATGTGTGTTTATCCAAACCATTACATTTTAGAGTAAATATGTTTGTGATTCCTTAATATATCTTCGCTTCTTATATTGCGTAGTTAGTGCCACCACAGAAATATTTTAAAAATATTATTTTTATAGACCCAAAACCTCACAGGTAAAATATATTGCTATACGTGAAAATGGCTTACAAAGGCTTACCTAGAAATTGATACGATAGCTAATATAATTGAACAACAGTTCAAAGTTTTATACGGAATTGAACTCATTTTTGTAGGCTATATACATATACCACTTATATGATAACTACTCTGACGGGAGGGATGAGGAAAGAAGCATTTTATAGGTAATTTACCCGCATTTGCGTTGAAGAAGTGTGGGAAACCATTTAGGAAAAACCACTCTCTGTGGAGCGGACCTGGACTCGAACCCCGATCACCCTTTCATCAGCATGCCAGTCTAACACAATAGTGACGCCTTAGACCATTCGGCCACCGAAGCGGGTTGAATCGAACTTTAAATCTCATACCGATATAACTTTTGGAACCAAATTGATTACCTTTCAAGCTGAATAGCTATATCCCGCGGCGTTACCAATATAATTAGAACACATTTTTTTTAACACCGCGTCCTACTATCTGTTCAGGTTATACGCAAATTAAACCATTAGCTAAACCAGGGAGGGATTCATAATGAGAAATTGCATAAACACAACAAAATTAATCTTATTGGGTTCATGTATACACAGTTACAATCACAAACAGGGACAGGTGTAGAGCTATAGAGTTGATTTAACAACTTTTTGTGCGCTATGCTTTGACATGAACATAGACAACCTATGGACTGGAGACTTATAAGCCAATGAGTATAGGTTCTATCCAATTAAAACGTCATTGTACACAGCAGACGGAACATATCTTCTGTTCAATTTAGTAATGTCTTGTAATAGCCAAACTGGTTTGTTACTAACGAATTTACTTTGTTTTATCGTCTATGACTATGACTGTAAATATTATTTAAAATAAAAAACAAGTGTTATATTTCTTAATCTGTTATTGAGACGTAGATATAACCTCTTATTCTTAACAATCATAAAATCAAAACTACTTCAGTGACCCCATGGTCTAAAAAGGTGCCAAGCTCGTGTTAGACTAGAATGCTGATAACAAGGAGATCAGTGTTCGAATCACAGTAGTACTAAAGGTGGGTTTTTTCAAAATGGTTTTACACTCTTCCTCCACACAAATGCGAGTCTATTTCCTCTGAATTTAACAATCGTAATCTTTAACTCCTTATCGTAGTAATTACATATTACATAATTGGTATATATGCGTATAGCCTGAACAATTAGTAAGACGCGGTGCTAAATAAATAAAATCAAAACCAATGAAAAAATTGAATTTTATTTAATTTTAAAATGCAATTCTTAAAATGTAGTTAATCTTATCTTTCAAAATATACAATTTAATGAATGTAATTTTTCTAGCGGACTCTTAAAAGAATTAGGATATTTTTAGAAACCTACTACTAATCTTGTAGAGCAAAGATGTTAGGCCAACTTTTAGAAATAAATAACAATCGATTTAAGTTAAGACTTCGGTCATAACATTTCATTGTGAACGGTTGTATTTTTCCTAATAATTTTATACTGTACGGTATGAACCGTTCCTCATTAATTATTATGAGTTATGCGTGAATATAAACCTAAGTTTAATTGTAAATCAACTACTTTTGCAAGCTTGATTCGAATTAGTTCGCTAGCTCAAGCGTCATTATAGACGCACAGTTACACTTACAAAAGGACTAGATATTATAATAGACAGTATGCCAGACAGTAACAAGAGAGTAGAGAGAAACTATGAAGATGGTTTCCTGGTCCAGTGTACATTTCTAATATTTGTTGTGTGTTACACAAACTAGTTTGATCGGTGGAGGTATACTCGTGGCGATCCAAACTCTCACAGATATAAAAAGGAAAAATTAAAAGAGTAATTGAAAAATGTATATTCAGAATAGAAAAATACATCACATTTCATGGATGTAAATGAAAAATATGTTTTTAAATGGTTTTTAGTCAAGCTTTAACACCAACCAGCTGTGAAATACTTTGGATCGAGTCCAATTCGAGGCAAAATGTTGTATTTGTAAGGTGAGAGGAGATACGATGGACTTTGAATTACTGTAATTAAAAATGCTTCTCCAGTGATAACAGCCCCACTTGATTTTTTGATTGAGTGTTTGTGTGAATTGTGTATGTGTATGTGTATGTGTATGTGTATGTGTATGTGTGTATTTAAGAGAAAGCTATTTTAGAAATAAATAATAGGATGAAGAAGGCTATATAAAAATGTCCAGAATTTTAATGAAGAGGAAAACATTAAACGATGTTGTGGTAACAAAAAATAGCCTGACCAAGGTTTAAGTCTCGATCTTTCAGCCAGGAGTCGAGCCCGTTAGCGCTGAGATAGCTCTGTTAGCTCCATGTGTGCTAAGCGCGTGTGAACAAAAATAAATGTAAATAAACTAAACATTATTTTATTCTAAACTTAAATCGAGGGTTCATACATAATACGAGCCTTTAGTTTGTTATAGCTTCGTTCAAATCTATTATCTAGTTAAAGGTTGCCAAACAAATGTTTAGGAAACACTTCCAATACGAATAACCTTTCTACTATAGGTATGAAACCATAATTTATTACGCTTGTTTGAAAAACCTTGATAACTATGTTTTATACTATTTACGATGATAGACCTTATGTACCTCCTAGTTATTACTGACGCGAAACACGCAATTATTTCTCACCCGTGAAGCGCTACATTGTTTTTCATTTGTTGGAGCTGAGACGCTGAGGGGTTATGACAAAGGTTTTATGTATTTAATGAAGTCTCTACTAGCAACCATTATTTAAATTAGTACTTTCAGAGCTTACATTTACAACCTCTTGGGTTGTTTATTATGAGAACACTTTAGTGAAAATATACAATCTAAGGGAGCAGGATAAAGAAGGTGAACATAATCAAGGGTATCAGTTTTTAACTAGAAATAGCATGAAAATTGTATAGTAACATTTTAACTGACGTGTTATTTCTTAACCAACTGTTTAAATTAGCACACAGCTTACACACTAACTTAGCTCTAGAACAGGTATAATATGAAGACGTCAATATCCTCACTGTATAAGAATAAAGCATAAATTTAATTAATAAATATATATTTCAGCCGTGCCGTGAGTGAAATCTGGTGAAATTAAATATATAATCATGATTGTTACAAACTGGGCTAAACTATCGGATCATATTTAAACAAGAATAATAAACCCACCCCCAAGATTACTCGACTGGGAGTCAAACTCCAGCCTCCTGGATTATATATAATCAGACACCCTGTTGTACTCTGCTGTACCCAACAGATATGGGTCAACCAGATATTGGTTCTAAGCTATCTTGCTATCCTGTCATCAGCACCGATGGACCAGAGGATAAAGACACATTAACTGGTAAACTGAGGACAGGGAGGGTGGAGCGCGAACCCCGGCCGACTGCACAAGATATTGGTTCTAAGATATCTTGCTATCCTGTCATCAGCACCGATGAACCAGAGGATAAAGACACATTAACTGGTAAACTGAGGACAGGGAGGGTGGAGCGCGAACCCCGGCCGACTGCACTAAGATGTCTGTTTCCTAAATTGTTTTCAGCTCTATCTCCACGTGAATTAGAGTGCATTTCCTCTCAAATTCTACCTTCCTAATTCATACCCCTCTATACAGGGTAGATCGGAAACAATTAGATGATATACTCCGAGGAAAGTGATGGACAACGTGCTGAGGTTTGGGGTGGATCTCACCTGAGTGACATTATCTTCAAAAAGTGAAACAGTGTAGTATGTGGTTTGCTTTTATTTAGTTAGTGAGTATTTATTTTTCCAATAAAGTGTTAATTTTCAAGTTATTATTATTAATAATATTAGCACCGCGTCTTCCTACCCGTTCGGATTATACGCACTCACGCTAATGTGTAATGGTAGGGTGATTGGGAGATGAAATGGAGGACCTACAATTTAACGTGGAATCCGAACCACGGTGGAGGCCTGGCATTCCCCACATTCACAAGTTGTGATTAATACACGTCTTGTCAGAGGTGAAGGAAGGGTTTGGCAATCAGATAAATCTGTGCCGGGACCGAAATTTTCAAGTTAATAATCACCTAATTGTTTCTGCCCCATCTTGTATTAAATATGCGGATAGTTCAAACAAATAGTGAGACGAGAATCACGGAAGAAAAATAAGTTTTCCAAACGATCAAAACTAAGAAGTAACGTTTGTATACAAAACAAGATTGAATGAGAAATATGGAATCCACGTTAGAAGAGCAATATTATTAAGGAAGTGTTTANCATCAGCACCGATGAACCAGAGGATAAAGACACATTAACTGGCAAACTGAGGACAGGGAGGGTGGAGCGCGAACCCCGGCCGGCTGCACTAAGATGTCTGTTTCCTAAATTGTTTTCAGCTCTATCTCCACGTGAATTAGAGTGCACTTCCTCTCAAATTCTACCTTCCTAATCCATACCCCTCTATACAGGGTGGATCGGAAACAATTAGATGATATACTCCGAGGAAAGTGATGGACAACGTGCTGAGGTTTGGGGTGGATCTCACCTGAGTGACATACCCGTTCGGGTTATACGCACTCACGCTAATGTGTAATGGTAGGGTGATTGGGAGATGAAATGGAGGACCTACAGTTTAACATGGGATCCGAACCACGGTGGAGACCTTGCATTCCACACATTCACAAGTTGTGGTTAATACACGTCTTGTCAGAGGTGAAGGAAGGGTTTGGTAATCAAATAAATCTGTGCCGGGACCGAAATTTTCAAGTTAATAATCACCTAATTGTTTCTGTCCCATCTTGTATTAAATATGCGGATAGTTCAAACAAATAGTGAGACGAGAATCACGGAAGAAAAATAAGTTTTCCAAACGATACAAAACTAAGAAGTAACGTTTGTATACAAAACAAGATTGAATGAGAAATATGGAATCCACGTTAGAAGAGCAATATTATTAAGGAAGTGTTTAGAGGAGCAAGGTTTAAATTATACCTGGTCGTCTTTGAAAGTTTCACAGTGCAAAATTAAATGGCTGTTGTTAGAACATCGTGACCGCGTAGAATCATGAACTTAAAATGATTTTTGTAAAATAATATGTAGGCTATCTTTAGAACGAAAAGTAAAAATTGCCTGCACCCATAGGGGTGTGCATAATACTGTGGGTTCCTTACCCCTGTAATAAGGGAGCCCTAAGGCCATAGATAATTATTTATTTGTAAAAGGGGAGAGGAAAGTAAGGAGTAAAAATGCATTTTTATAAAAAAAACATTATTTTATATTTGTCAAACGTAAGAAAAAGCTTGTTTCATTAATCAACAAATTAAGGTTACTTAAAAATACAACCTTATAAAGGGTGACCTGGTGGTCTAGGGGTAAGGTGTCAGACCTCTGTGCTAGGGATCCGGGGCTCAATCCTCGATCCTGGCACAGATTTATCTGATTGCCAAACCCTTCCTTCAACTCTGACAAGACGTGTATTAATCACAACTTGTGAATGTGTGGACTGCCAGGCCTCCACCGTGGTTCGGATTCCACGTTAAATTGTAGGTCCTCCATTTCATCTCGCAATCACCCTACCATTACACAATGTGTATTAATCACAACTTGTGAATGTGTGGACTGCCAGGCCTCCACCGTGGTTCGGATTCCACGTTAAATTGTAGGTCCTTCATTTCATCTCGCAATCACACTACCATTACACATTAACGTAAGTGCGTATAACCCGAATGGGTAGTAAGACGTGGTGCTAATAATAATAATAATAATAATAATAATAACCTTATAAAATGAGATACATGGTGAGTTACATAAACTGACCAAACATATTAAGGTTTCTTCATCTTCCTGTCCTATAGACAGATAATTAATTTCCTCAACAACATCATAAACATCTATCGTAACTAAATGACGAAGCCAATTCTTGTTCAATGTTCAATATACTGTACAGCGTGCCTAAGGCACACCCAGTACAGTCCGTACGCATGCCTATTTCTGCACACCTTGAGGTTTCTTTTGACTTATTAGAAGTCTAGATTTATAAATATCAAAACCTTTTAATTTATTTGAATACTATTAGTGCTTTGGTTATAGTTGGCGAAAGGGAGAAAGGTTTTGAGCATTTACTATATCAATTAGGATCTTTAATTACCACTACTAATGCGTGAGGCAATTAAGACAATTCCTCATTTATCTACGTTTCAAAATTAATATTAATTGAGTATTAAATTTTCATAAATATCAAACAATTAGTAACAACCTCGATTTATCTTTAATGCATCACACTTTCAGATTTTGAAACATATTTGAGTAGTAACTAGAATTAGTCGGTTATTTGTCTATTAAAGAAAATCTAATTCAAAATTGTTTGTGTCTATGTAAATTGAGTCATTAATAAATTTAAAAAATACATTTGGCAAACAATCAGCCAGTCTCCTAATATCAGTTATAAAAACCTGCACGAGTTTCCTTTTGATCTCAGGGAATATGAAAACATAATATTGAATTACAAACTCTGATACAGAGTCGCTGAAGATATATAAAGTCCACTTTCGTGATACTTATTCTGTTGTATACATTTGGGTTGGTGTGTTTTTCCAAATCGTGCATTGTTGAAATTATTGCGGTAATTTTTTAGATGAATAAAATACAACTAAAACATTTAATCTGGCGGCTATCATAACTAAGATAGGCAACTTCTTAACATACACGCGCATTTGTTTGTTTTTATTTTTGACCACCGTTATTGGTTTCAAATCCAAATTTTCTGGATTATGCGTAATAAAATGCTATAAACATATCAGGAGATATGTCAGGCCAAAGGTTGTATATTTCTTTATCTATATATAAACAAACAAGTATCGTCGTCTTCTCTTGATTAAACAACTACCCGCCTCGGTGGCGATAGTTAGCTAACGCGCTAGTCGAGCTCTACTGGGTTTGAACCCATGAATATAAGATCCTGATGCGAGCAATTTAACCCCGGACCACTGAGGTCGAGTATTATTGGTGGTTAAATCACCTAAAAAGGTTCTTCGAGGCAAGTATAAGGTATTGTGTACCTCATATATCATCTCAAACCCTTTCGTTTCTCGTACCAAAGTACGGAAGTATCTGTAAATGAGAGTGAGTGTAGATCTAACAGAGGTGTACCCTGTTTATAGTAGGAATGGTGTCTGAGAGGCTTTTTTCCCTGCCAGATATCTAACACATATCAGGACGTTGGTAAGAAAAAATACCTCTCAGGTCCCCCTTTCCTACCATGAATGGGGTGTAGATTACCTTAACGAGTATAAGTGCTGGTCTCATGTAAACCTGTCAGCTTTTGTCGCCGGCTGCTATATAGAGCAACTGACCGATCTCACAAATCTCTCTCACACACATACACAAAAGATGGACGCCGTTCACTGGACCACTTTCACGCGTGGTCCGTCCGTCCGTCTACCTATCGGTCCCTCTCCCGACCACGTAGTCCTCTTACTCTAGCGCCTTCCTTTAAGGGGGTTTGAGAGCGCTCTAAAATAGTGTTTGCATTTTGTTGGGTAACTCCTCTCTGGATTGGCTAATTTTTAAAGGGAAAAAAATAGTTTGGTATATTTTCTAATATTTTCTTAGATACTACTAGCATAGAGTATTTTTTGAAGTTTCAATCATGTCTCAGTAAAACCTTATTAAAGTGATTCTTATAGCAATGAAAATGCTTATAAAGACTCCCAAAAATATTTATTTTGGTACAAACGTTAATTATTTAATAGGGTACAGGTAGCTTTCAACAACAAATTGATTGAATATATATCTGTATATATATATAACTTACTTGAACACACTTAGAGGGAGGGCGTTTTCGGAGCATTATGCGCTACAGACGCCCAGAAATCCCGCATTATTTAATAACTAATAACTGATTTGTTATTTTTTAGTAAGGTTCACAACAAAATAAAGGTTATAAGTATGTGCGCAAAAGATTAAAAACTTAACGTTTTAAGGTTTGTAATTTTTTTTAAATTACGAAAAAATATGATTGGCTCATTTACAATAATTTTTCACGCAAAATGTCACAGTTATGAAATCAAAGTTAATGTCTAAAAGCATAAATATAGTCTTCCTCAAATTAATTATCACATTTGAATAGGGTCACAGTAGCAAAGTTAAAGATATTCTAGATTTTTAAAAAATGTTTAGTTGCTTCGAATTATTATTATTATTATCATTAGGAGCGTGTCTTACTACCATGTAATGGTAGTGTGATTGTGAGATGAAATGGAGTACCTTACAGTTTAACGTGGAATCCGAACCACGGTGGAGGCATGGCATTTCCCACATTCACAAGTTGTGATTAATACACGTCTTGTCAGAGGTGAAGGAAGGGTTTGGCAATCAGATAATCTGTGCTGTGACCGAGGATTGAACCCCGAACCCCCAACACAGAACTCCAACACTGTACCCTTAGACCACCAGGTCACCCGAGTGGATTCGAAGCTTGATAGCTTTCATCCCCATAAGGAATACCGCAGTTCGAGGATACTCCTTTGAGGTAGGTGGTGCTCTTAACTGGGACCCGACAAACGGCGCTTTCATTAGAGTGAATGTAATGTGCTCTCTTTGAATGATAGTCTTGCTTGTTATGTCATAGTAATTGGGAAGGAAATGAGATCACATCTATTCTGTAAAAAAATATGTGCATAATAGGTGCTGAAAGCCAGTGTCATAAGAGGTTAATTAAAAATCTGTTATAAAACCTCAATGCTATGTCACCTGTAAAAAAGATTAATTATTTTATAATATCGTAATGCTTCACCATAGAACTACATAGACTATTAACCATTGTCCTATGCCATAGAATAAGAACCTTTTTGTAACGGATACACCTTGATTTTCTTTCCAATGGACATTTGGAGCACCTTTTAGAAAATACGAACATAATTATTACCGGTCAACATTGATAACATTTTAATATATTATTAGTTTTATTATATTGGTATTATCTATCAACTAGTGATAGTTGCATGTTCCAAGACTTGACGTATGAATACTTGAAAATAGCACTTGCTTCCAGATATGTCCATTCTGGTTAGAAGAACTAAAGCTGACAGCTACAAACGTTACTAGAACCTATTAAAATATTAACACATCAATTCATGTGATCTGAAGTTGACACTTTTGATAGATATTATCAATACTTATAGAGTGACACTAATAATATAGTTAAATGTTAACATTTTCTGACAACAAAATAATACTACATATTTTCTAAGAGGTTCGTCTTATCAAAACCACAAAATACATTCAATTTATGTATATTTAAACACATGTGCATAGGTCTACACGACAAACATTTACTTTTATAAACACACATTTAATATTTAAATATATTATATACGTACTTTTTGGTAGGCTCTAGGCCGTTTATTATAAACAATGGGCACGTGGATCAAAGTATTGATCTGGTTTAGTCTTAATTCAGCCTGAATTTTCGTTGATATGAGGACAAGACTCAAATATCGACAGGGTGAAATTTTCTAAATGTGTTTCCACTCTCACTTCATGCAAATGAGACAACCACCTCTTCCCTATCCCTAGCTCATTAGTGTGTAAATATGCGTATTACCAAACGGTTAATAAAACACGGAGAAGTAATTACGCGAAGTGTCTGTCAGACTTGGGGTCAGTTTCGTGCCCGTGGCGACGCTGCCGGGGTCTAAAATAGTTGTACAACTTCCTGATGAACCAGATGATTGACTACACTGGACCTGGTGACGTAACACCCGCCATCTTTTCTCTACGACGCGACCGGGTGATGCAACCAACCAGGGGACCTCTAACAAAATTACTATTTTAGGATCAACAATTCGTTATATGCCCTTCACAACTTTTATTTTACTCTCTCTTTTTTTAATGTGTTTGAGAATCTCCGATTTAGTGTGATTTTTTGTTTTGTTTTACCCACACTGCGTCTCACTAACGGTCCGGGCTATCCGCAATTTATTACACTAATTTATGTGCTGCTGGGATTTCTCTATTTCATCAGCAAACTAGACTGTACGAGACTGATGCCTTAATTCATATGCCTTCAGGAGCGCGTTAGTTTGTTTTTTGTACGTTTAACACCAGAGCAGGCGAGGAAACATCAGATACACAGCCTTACGGGAGTCACGCTGTGCTAGGTTCAGTCCTTTGGCACCGGGGAGTGCTAGTTGCAATTCTCAGCGATAGCAACACACTCACGTGAGATATTTCTAAACAACTCACTTTAAACATGCTCGTTGTTTTAAGGCTACCGGCTGGAGAGCAAGTTTCTAATATTAGTTGTCCGAAAACAATAGTTCAAGTACCAGCAATACCCCCCAATTCACCACCTCGCCCCTTTTAAATTCACAAACCTTTTCAGACAAGTAAGGCGGTAGTGCGCAGTCTGAGTAAGCTCTTTGGAGGGGTGTTAGTTTGTTAGAAAAGAGGTAGGGCTGCTACCTGAAACTATCTTTGTGAATGACGCTTGATTGACTAAGAAGACCTTTTTGTCTGCTCTCAAGTAAAACCATTTTTACATTTAACTGTTTTTTCAAAAATATTACCCGCTTGATAGCGATATTGTTACTTGGGACTGTACGTAGCGATACTTGTGTGGAAAGACTGAAGCTCTCCAAAATAGCGCAACCGTTATTTTAACCTGGAGGCTGTGTACCTGGTGTATTTTTGTTTGTTTTTGCTTGTGTACAACGCTTAATAACGACTTAACCTAATCTAAGGGTTAGGGATGAGATTATGACCACATGAAGGATTCATGGGATTGCTGCGGTTAAATACTCACGTGAGGAAACTAACCCCAAATCTACCCAACCTGAATTCGGATCCCGATCTCTCTAACTCAGGAGTTTGACATTGGATGGCCAACTGTCACTTCGCGGATTGCTCATAAAGGCCTCACACTTCATATACAGTAGATGTTGCCAAATTTTTAAAGATATATCTAGCTAAATATAAGTTAGATTGTTTTAGTAGAGTTGGCTATTTTACGAATCCGAAGCTCCAATTTACCTTCGAATCCCAAATATCGAATCTTGAAAATGATTATGGACCATATGGGAGATATAAATATTATAGAATAATAGAAAATACAAATACTAGGTAACGGTTAACATTCTTTCTTATAATCCATTAATTGTATCTTCCATACATTCAGTTGGGTGTTAAATTACTGGTATGAGGCCTGGTTGTTGAGTTCATCCTATAATTATAATTGTTTCTGAACAACCAATAAGAAGTATAAGAAATCTCAAACAAATTTAACTTGAAAAATTGAAAGAAAAAATAATCAGGATTTGAGTCTCGAATCTGAAATTTTCTCGAATCCTTGAGTCTCGAATATTCTTAAGGGTTGGAGGGATTGACTCATTCTTCATGTGACAATATGGGTGGAAGGGGATTGACCTCCAATTCAGAGTGAGGTGCCTGCTGGATATATGAGGTGGGCTGTTTTCCGTGGGCCCCTCTGTATTATAACAAGTGTATAACCTGAACGGGTAGTAATACGCGATACTAAAAAAAAATATCATTTGCTTGAAAAAAAATTATTTTATTTTAATTAGCTTATAATACATAGCTTTAGATAATGTATATTATGTTTGAAAATCGATGAAAGGAATTGAAATTAAAATTGTAAATTGAAAAACTATTAAATAGTTTTTTTAAAAAAATATGTGAAAAGGCTACACCAAACACCTCTGAAGGCCACCGGTTTCCAATCACTGGTCTAATGGCTTAGTCGGATACTAAAATCAAAGCAATCGTTTTTCCGACCCGATCAATTCAATTCAAATAAAAAATATATCGAAGTTGATAAACGATTTCTATGTAAAAGTTTACTGACTAGATACTTTTATGAATTAAAACATGTGTTTAGTTGCTACGATGATATGATTTTGTTTAAAATGGATATCCAGGGTGTGTTTGATTCCCCAAAATCACTGTTGACTTTGTTTTACAAGCATTCAACGGAAGAAAGGCTTTAAGAGCACCGAAACCGGCCTCTTTAACGAATCAACTTTTTCTTTTATGATTTGATTGATTTAATGTGCATTTTCTGAACCGACTGATTGTATCAGACGAGACGTTCTATGAGAGAGAGTGAAAGGTGCTACCAATTTTTCCAGGACAAGTATTCTCACATACTTTACAGGGTTCTCTTACGCGTCACAGTTGACATAAACCCGACGGCTTTACTTCCACTCAGAACAAAGTTGTGCTACGAATTTTTATCGATCAAAACACACGCGTCGACCCCAACTGGGTTTTAATCCACGAACATCGGGTTCTGAGGCGAGCACTTCATCCCAAGAGTACCGAAGTATACGTGATTTAACTTAATTAGCCCTGCGTTAAGGTCAAATCCTTTTCATTCGGGATTCGAACCCTATTCTTTTAGAGGTATGAATGAAACTCCCTCGGTCATCGTCAGTGATTTATACAGGTTGTCTCATTCGTTGTTTGTATGATGTTGCTATGTTAAATCTCTATTATTTCTAAACAGAAATAATTAGCTTCATCCAAGCGAGTAATTGTCTAGATGTGATTTTTGTGAAAATCTACATCTCAAGACCACCCGCCTTGGTAGCGTAGTTAGATAGCGTGATAGTTTCGTGTTGAGTTAGACTGATGAGGATAGGGAGATCTAGGTTATAATCTCGCTCGAGTAAACTGGGGTTGGCTTATCCTAAACGGTTTTCCACTCTTCCTCCACGGAAATGCGGGTTCACTTCCTCTAAATGCAACCTTCCCTATTCCTAACTCATTAGCGTCATTGGTAATTAAGCGTATAAACCGAACGGGTAGTAAGACGGGGTGCTATTATTATTATTATTATTATTATTATTACATCTCAAGACACTTTTTTTTAAACACCTCAATCACTTTTTATGACACAAGGAACCCTGTCATAATAGCTCCCATATATGCACCAACTAACGTATTAATGTATATAATGTGGCCTTGCTATTGAAAATATGTAACCTTTGATATTATAACTCTTTGAGTAAATAGTTTAATTTTTTTAAAAACGCATTGTTTGTTAGAACTCAAGTAATTGGTGTCAAAATAAACTGCCGTTTTCTGAAATTATTGTTTCTACTTTGAATATATATGTATATATATATATATATATATATATATATATATATGTGTATATATATATATATATATATATAGTACATCCTTAAGTTTGATTAAAGCTTGGTGACCTGGCGATCGAGGGGTAAGGTGTCGGACTTCTGTGCTGGGGGTCCGGGGTCCAATTCTCGGTCCCGGCACAGCTTTATCTGATTACCAAACCCTTCCTTCACCTCTGACAAGACATCTTGTGAATGTGGGGAATGCCAGACCTCCACCGGGGTTCGGATTCCACGTTAAACTGTAGGTCCTCCATTTCATTTCACAATCACCCTACCATTACACATTAGTGTAAGTGCGTACAGCCCGAATTGGTAGTTAGACGTGGCAATAATAATAATAATAATTAAAACTTAAGAAAATCAGTTGACTATAGCTTTGGGATCATTATCGAAATAAATCGCTTCACGTTTTAGCTTTAGAACAACAGTGTATTAAGTCAAATTTGTACTACTTACTGTACACTCCGTTTACCTTGAAAAGTTGCAGTCTTACCTTGACGAAATACAATATGGCCTTATCTTATAAACTTTACCATAGTGGAATAATGCAAGGTAAGCTTGCTTCTTTACAGAGTAGACTAATCGTACATATAATAAAATAAATGAATAAATATTATTTTTATTAGGTTTAATAACTATATCGTTCTTCATTCACAGCAATGTTTAAAAAAATCCAATGCTCTATTTCTAGCTCATTGTTTAATCAACCATTTATAATATTTGAACTGAGATTATTTGTTTTATTTATAATAATAATATTTAGCACCGCGTCTTACTACCCGTTCGGATTACACGCTTTAAGTACTAATTACGCTAATGGATTAGGAATTGGGAAGGTTGAATCAGAGAAAGTGAACCCGAATTTGCGTGGAGGGAGAGTGGAAAACCATTTAGGAACACCCTCCCTCCCTCCCAGTTCACCCGACCGAGATTCGAACTTCGATCTCCCCGTCCTCAGCAGTCGAGTTCAACACGTATTTGTTTTGTTTTATTGATGTCATTGTTAAGTTAGATAGCTAAACACTAAATACTATATTATTTTCAACTCGTTTCGGGGTAAGATTGTAAGTAATATTTTCAAAATGTTCTAGCATTCAGGCACTTTGGCTTAGCTGGACTTTGTTAAATGATATATGTAAATATATATATTTTTTAACTTTTCGAACACAAAAGGTAAAAGTATTGCGACCGCAAAAGAAAATCTAACCTAAAATGTTGATGGAGGTCGACGTCTCAAGACCCCCAAACCCTAAAAAGTGGTCTTTGCAATGACGTATGTCTGTGTGCCTGTTTAAACTTAAAATTAAAAGTAGTTTAAGAAAGGGCGAAAAGAGAAAAAATCGATTTTCTCAAAATCGACTCTAACTAGTTGGATTAAAATTCGTATCTAGGAGTTGATTAAGATTATAAATAAACTGGCTATTTTCATTTTACCATGAAAATGAATTTTAGGTTACTTTACAGAAGCAGAAACTTCTGTATCTCTGCAACTATTTGAGATACTAAATAACTTATCATTGCAAAATTGTAGTGCTATTAAAAATAAAAAACTTTAAATGAAATATATTTTTTATAAATACAACAGTTTCTGAGAGATTGGCAAATACATTAATACAATTTTGTAAACTTTAGTTGTAAAGAGATACTACTTAAGTTTTAACGCAATAATTCTCCACTGCCATAGAGTAATTAAATATAAGTAAGTTTCTAAAAGCTTATGTTGTGTTTCATTAAACCTCTTAGGATAAATGTTTGTACAACAATGATCTGTATCCATTTTAGGCTCAATAGTCAATATTTACATTTTTTATTGGTCAAAATTTATAAATGAGGAATTTAGTAGCAATGCGATGGCATGAAGATCTGCAACACCTAATAAAATGTCGAAATTTTTAACCAAAAGTTGAAATTTTAATACGAAGTGTTGACCCTTGTGGACCCAACATTGATCTTTTTTATCGGTCCAAACATACAAATGAGGACAATTCTTTAGAAAAAAAATTATAAAATTTAAAACTGGGGCTAAAAAAAAGTTTTACATAAGTATAGTGCAATTTATGCTTGGGTTTGCTAGTGTATATTATTTCGTTTCACATATATTACGAGTTTTGAGTAAATATCTCCATGTTCAAACAATAGAGCGAGAAAGTCCGTGCGGAGTTCCGTACCATTTATTTTAAAGTTGACTTTGACTCAGGAAATCTAGGTTCAATTCCAATCATCTGCATTGGAGACTTGTTTTCTCAAGTCAATCCTCTTTCTCACAAAACGGATGTTGATACGGTCACCTTTCTTCTACTGTTGCTTTATCAGGTTAGATTTGAGATGTTGATAGTCACTTTAGCTTAAAAATATGAGTAGTAAGACATAGGATTTCTGTAAAATGCTATTAATGTAAAGCTAATCAGAAGCAAGTTTGTAACATATTATTATTTACACTTTGGACTTTAATCAGGATAGTTAAGGTAATGAAAATATATATATTTAATTTATATATTTTATTATTAAAATGTATTTCATTTATACAAAGAGGGACGTAAAAAATATTTGAAAAAAAAGTTTACATGTTTAGGACTAGTTACAAAAGTAATCGTGAATATAGACTAATGAAGATGAGTTTTACAAAAATTGATGAAGTGATGAGGTAACGAGAGCTAATCCTGGGTCTACCAGCCGTGTCCGGAGCCGCCGTAACTGCCGTATGAAGAAAGTCCAGAAGATCCACTTATCGAGGAGATACCAGATCCAAGACCATAACCTCCGCCGTACGATGAAAGACCGGATCCAAGACCGTAACCACCTCCTAACGATGAGATACCAGATCCAAGACCGTAGCCGCCGCCGTACGATGAAATACCAGATCCAAGACCATAACCGCCGCCGTATGATGAAAGACCGGATCCAAGACCGTAACC
The DNA here is from genome assembly GCA_902141385.1 of Timema californicum. Lineage (NCBI taxonomy): Eukaryota > Metazoa > Arthropoda > Insecta > Phasmatodea > Timematidae > Timema > Timema californicum. The sequence continues at coordinate 50,426 of CABFOW010002177.1, forward strand.
GCCACCAACACTGACGGCTACAGGCTTATTGATGACGACCGGTTGAGCTACAGGAACAGCTACGGGCTTGGAGATGACGACAGGGTATGGGCGAGATACGGGTACGGCTACGGGTTGAGCCACGGGGTATGGCACCGCTTGAGGCACGGGGTATGCCACGGGCCTCTCCACAGGCACGGGGTAGGGCCTCTCAACGGGGACGGCCACAGGGTGAGGCACGTGCACAGGGTAGGGTCGTGACACAGGCACGGCGACCGGGTGAGGTACAGGCACGGGGACGTCCCTGTTGACATGCACGGGGTACGGCTGTGGGACGCCGACGGGGACCTGTCTAGCGATGGTCACAGACTGGATACGGCTGGACTCGTAGCCGAGGCCGGAACCTAGTCCAATACCGGAGCCAAGACCGGAACCCAGTCCAATCCCGGAGCCAAGACCAGAGCTCAGTGCGATCCCGGAGCCGAGACCAGAACCCAGCCCGATTCCAGAGCCGTATCCGATACCGGAGCCGAGCCCGATTCCTGAGCCGTATCCAAGACCAGAGCTGAGCCCGATTCCTGAGCCATAGCCGAGACCGTGACCGGAACTGATGCCGAGGCCTGAACCAAGCCCGATGCCGGAGCTGAGGCCGATTCCACTGCCGTAGCCCAAGGACTCGCCATAGATTCCTCTCTTTTTGGTCTGCTTCTTGACCTCCTCTGCCGCCGAGAAGACGACCAGAGCTAGGACTAGTGCCACCTGCGACCAAGAGAAGTACGTCAGTACACACTTTCAACACATGGGAACCGTGTGTGTGCGCGCCTTGCGGGTTGCGGCCTGTTAGGGCTGACTGCCACAGCTCATACACAAGAGGAGGAAGGGTAATTGCGCACAAGTATTACTCTGGAGAGAGGGCGGGAGAACCATAATGCCTAACGCCACAGTTGGTGCTGAATCAAAAAGAAACTTATAATGTTTCTTTAAACAAGTTAAACAAACGCGTTAATGTTTCCCCATGTGTGTTCTTTCAAGCAAACAAAACGTCTAGGTATTATGACTTGGGACTTCCTTATTAGAGCGGACTACGAACCACTCGTACTCAC
>CABFOW010002177.1:51656-99021 GCA_902141385.1 Timema californicum
TAAATATAATAGTTATCTAATAGAAACATACAGGGCCGCACACAAAAGGGGGGGGGGCGTGTCCACCGGGTCCTGACCCCCCACACCCCATGTCGAACATGATAAATAAAATTATAAAACTATTATTTATCATTACAGTACAGATGTAACGCTTTAGGTTATACTGTATAATCTTTATTTAGTCTCATAGAGTAATTGGTAATTTGTTCAAAGTAAGGATTGGATTGACTGTTGACTTGTAACTTCTTTACTTTGGACCTCCTCCACCCCCCACCCCCCTAAGAGTTTAATTTTATTCACATGATGATATCACCAGTTCTTGAATATCTATCCAAGCTGTCCTGAAATTTAATAACAACTTTTTATATTAATTTAAAACGTTTCTTATTAAATGCTTCTTTGATCAAGACAGATTGTCAACAACTGTGTATGTATATTAGCATGCGTAGAAAATATAACTCTACTTTTATACTTGTTTTATTTTGTTCAGAAAAAAAAGTTTTGTTATAAAAACTTAAAGAAACGCTGAACTTTTCTCACGTTCTCCACACGCCCATCTTAACATAGACAGTTCGGGATTCAAACTGGAGACATTCTGAGTCATCATGACAGTCTCTTAGCGATATCAACAAGGCCAACTATCCACTTATGTTATTTAAAAGTGCAGAATGGTAATTGACTAAATAGTGTTACAACTTTTCAGTTGATATATGTTTAATTAAATTATACCTTTTTTTACGTGCACTTTCTAAACCAACTGAGTGTATCAGCACAAGACCTTCAAACTCAAATTAATTACAAAACAAGTACAACACCAATCCTCATGGTCGTAAACTTATCACTCCTAAAATAGGGAAATTTTATTTTCCCCTTTAGTTTCTGTCGTGTAAATAATCCACCCAGGGACTCTTGGTTAAATAAGCAGACATTCTAGCGACTAAACTAAGGTGTCAGACAAGGGAAGTTTAAAATTAATTGGATATAGCTTTGAATGCAAACCAAAGTCACGACTAGTTTGGATTCACCAAAATTTAAATTTAAATAGTTACGGATCTTTATTGAATAAGGCAAAAATGTATTTATTTTATAATATTCGATCTATTTGTTTATTTTCAGATTTATATCACAGTTTAACCATAATTAATAAAATAAGATAAAACTCGCCCTCATCTATAATTTAACCAAGGGGGTTGAACATAATTATCCCATTTGCCATCTATTTATTTGAATATATTTATTTCCATGATGTATGGTGGAAATGATCGTGATCCAAGGTAGACATTTTTTACAGTTTTACCAAAAACGTTTTGAACAAAAGAAATAAATATGGCTCCAGTAGGTACGTTTAGTTTAATTTTCTACACATAGCAAACTGAACATCTATTGAATACTTGTCATAGGCATCACAGAAATGTTACAATTTTTTTTAACTCTTCATTTAAAAACGTTTATGATTGAATTCCTTGATGTCCTTGACAATATTCAATAATCGTTGGGATCACTATATGTATAAAATGAAAATGAACTTATCTATTGGAGAAGTTGTTTATTTATTTGGGCCAGAAAAGCTTTTTTTGTTACAAAAACTACAAACACACTTACCTTAACTCTCTCCCATCCTACCCTATCTAGATTTATTTTCAAGTAATTGTATTTGAGCTTAAGGGCAATTCTAACCTAGTTTTAAAACAGAGACTAATTTGAATATTGGTTCGTGTTAGTTAAGTCTATGTTTGGAATGCCGATATGTTTATAGATTATCCCAGCAGCCGGCGGCGATTATAAACCAGATATTTGCATACAGATGTGTATTCGGCAGTGGTCACAACGTCTCACCTGAATATTCATCCTGCGATGTGTGTGTTGGTGCAGTTCGCAAAGGACTGATGCTCTTTGTGGTCCATGCCCCTACATTATATACCCTGAAATCTGCGCTCCCTCAACACAAATATTGACGGGTTTTGTGTGTTTGTGTGCGTGTGTTTCTTTCAGACCTCTTGCAAGTTTTCTTACGGTAAACCGGATCGATTCCCTTGCTGAACGGAAGCCCCCGGAAACTGGCGTGCGGAGAATCAACTAGACCAACCCAATACAAGAGTGAGATTCCAAGTTCAGGCTTACACTTTCCCCAGAATCGGGGCCCCACCCAAATGTCTTTTAGCGCGGTGGACGAAAGTTCACACACATCTCGTGGACATGTAAAACCTATTGGTCAGTGTGATGGGGGAGGGAGACTTTTAAATGTCATTCTCTGCTCTGGTCACACTTAAGGTCATTCGACCATCAAACATTTGTTGCACAATTTTAACAAGTGGTAATAAACTATATGATTTAGAATCATTTCATTTCACGAGCTATAAGGTATCAATCAAACTTGCTATTTTATGATTTGTGTGTACCATTGTTAAGGTAAATTATTATTAGCACCGCGTCTTACTACCCGTTCGGGTTATACGCACTTACGCTAATGTGTAATGGTAGGGTGATTGCGAGATGAAATGGAGGACCTACAGTTTAACGTGGAATACAAACCACGGGGGAGGCCTGGCATTCCCCACATTCACAAGATGTCTTGTCAGAGGTGAAGGAAGGGTTTGGTAATCAGATAAATCTGTGCCAGGACCGGGGATTGAACCCCGGACCCCCAGCACAGAAGTCCGACACCTTACCCCTAGACCACCAGGTCACCAAAAGTTTAACCATGCCAGGAATCGAATTCTGGACCCTTAGCTTGGTGGACGCACACGCTACCAACTGAGCTATGGTGTCAGACTGTTAAGGTAAAGTAATTAATGTATGGGGCTGATTTTTAGTATGGCAGGACATTCATATGAGGTGTACACAATGGATTATTATTAGTAGTATTAATAATAATTATTATCATTAAATTATAAATATTAATTGTGTACACCTTATAGGTTTTATTAAGAGGAAATGTACCCGCATTTGCGTGGAGGAAGCGTGGAAAGCCACCCTCAGACCTATATTCGAGCCTCGATCTTCCCGTCATCGGTAGTCTAGTCTAATGCGAGAGTAGCGCGTTACACTACGCGGCCACCAAAGCGAGTCATACATTAATATTACTTTACCTTAACAATAATAGGCGAGAAACATAAAATATCAAGTTTTACCCCTTATAACTTGCGAACTTTTATGATTCAAAATAATTGAGTCACCATTTATCGCTTATAATTATAAAATATTAATTATTAAAATTGTGTAATAATATTTTGATGGTCGAATGACCTTAAGGTCAGATATAAGGGAACGTGAGATAAGATACTTTTTTTTTTGATCGCTTTAAGAGGGAAAAACATTTCTTTGGGCAAAATATATAAAATATTGCTTCAGTAGGTACATTAATTTGATACTCATAGTTCTCCCAACAGTTGGATAATATTTGCCGTGAGTATAGTGGCATTTGAACAGAACATTTTTAAAGGAGGGGGGAAACGTCGTGGGCAAATTCAACGATGATAACGACAAATATTCAACAATTGTTGAAATAATCAAGTATAGAAAGTTAGACTAAGAGTATTTATTGAAGTGATTATTTTATCCAAAGTGTTTTTATGTATTTTTAAACTGAAAAAAGCACCAATGTATATTTTTTATCACCGTGTCCCACTACCTGTTAATATTAAACGCATATAATTATATTAATTACGATAATTATGTAGGGATAAGTATGGTAGAGTTTAGAGGTAATTTAACCGCATTTGTATGGAGAGGAAGTGGGAAAACCTTCAGGGAAAAATACCCTCATAAAAACTGGTCGGGATTCGAGCTCCAACCTCCCCACCACCGGCAAACTAGGCAAAATGAGCCTGACATTTAACTGAATAACCACCAGTACAGTTTTTTTTTGTCACCGTATCTTACTATCTATTCAAGCTATACGCACAGGCCTATATATTAACTATGATAATGACTGTGTTTTAATGAAGAAGGTTTAATTTAGAGGAAGTGTACCCGTATTTGCGTGTAGGGAGAGTCCGTTTAGTAAAAGCCACTCTCAGTTTATACCCGACCGGGGTTCGCTTCACCTGCAGTCCAGTCTCTTGCCTTGGATAATTCGACCACCGATGAGGGTCCAGTGCAGGTTAAGCACATTTATGAGCAAGATATGTTTTAAATGGAGAGTGCTACCCATTTCGGTGGCCGCGTGGTCTAACGCGCTACTCTCGCAGTAGACTAGACTAACGACGACAAGAGGGAATGAGGTTCGAATCTCGGTCGGGTGTACTGAGAGTGGATTTTACACTTTCCCTTCACGCAAATGCAGGAACACTTCTTCTAACTATAGGCTTCCTAATCCTTAAAACGATAAGCGTAATAAGTACATAGTCGTATATCCCGAACGGGTAGTAAGACGCGGTGCTAAAAGCAAAATAGGGTGGTGTTATCATTTTGTTGTGTTACTCTTTATGCGGTTGTTTTAACGCGAGTGGGTGAACTGGCCCCCGAAAAAAAAAATTCAAAATGGCAGAGAAACTTTAAAATCGGTGCGGACCTTTATTTGGGGGTCTCTTGTGGCTAAACGGTAAGATCTATCAAAAAACGGCTCTGGAATTACATTCGTTTACATCCACTTGCAAAGAAAACTCACCGGGGGTTTGGAGGTGGATCCCCCAACGAACAAAGCAAGTTTGGCCAGCTAGTTATAGAAATATAAAACGAAGTCCAAAACAAAATCTATTTTAGAAAAAAATGTTCGTTAATCCCAGAAACACAAACGCTTATGAAAAGAATGTGTTTATGTACATTACCTCTTAGTAGCCATTCGGTTATTCGCCTATTTACATTAATGAGGTAGGGATGAGAAGGGTGCAATTTAGGGGGATAGCACACACATTTGCGTAAAGGGAGAGTGATATTAAAAAAATTAAAACTTGTTTAGACAGCCTTATCACTGTGAATGGTAATGAGTAGGAATTTAAAATGAAACGCAAAGTGTATTAAAAACAGAATTATGTGACCGGGATTAAAACCCTCCAAAAGTTGTTATCCAGGTAAAAGTCGAATATGCTGTCGCTGAGCAAACTCTACTAGAACAGTATAAAAATTTGTTTATGTATCAAGTATTTAAGTTGACTTACGGGCCAATCTATTTATTTTTATGTCACATTTTTAATATGTGTTTAAGATAATAAAGAATGCTTGGTGAGACCGCTTTCTCTACCGCAAAAATAAGTATATCTTGAACTAGAAATTAATATAGTCCTGTTGTGGTTATCAGGTGAGATCTCAGCTTCCTACAATAATTATCCAGTTTCTACAAGTACACAATCGGACGTGACTGTCTATTACAAGGAACAATGTTCTTTATTATGGTACTGTTAGTCTCATGTAGCCGGCAATTATTCATGTTAGGTTGAGTTTATCTTTCATCAATGGATCGTGTCTCTTTCACAGCCCCGCGTATGGGCATGACTTACATTTTAAAAGTAGGAGAATGCAGTGCCAGGACATTTTACGAGTATTTTATTATTATTGTTAGGAGCAGCCTCCGTGGTTTAGTGGTCAGTGCACCTGGCTATGAGCCTAAGGGTCATGGGTTCGATTCCCGGCTGGTACATTATCATGGTGTCTACTAAACTTGACCAATGAAATCCCCGACCTTTTCCCTGATTTCCCCCGATCATTTCCTAAAATTCCCGACTAAAAAAGTATGTCACATCCTTCTAACTCGCCGCCCCCCTCCCTCCACCCTCGTTTTTCTATTAATCTTTTTTTAAATAATAATAATAAGTTTTAAAATTTGAATTAAAATTGTTTACTAGGAATTAAAAATATATTACACAGCTACAAACAAAAAAAATGACATAATTTACTGATTATTGTATTTCATATTTTGAGTAAAATATCATTTTCCCGGATTTTTGTTGTGATTTACCAAATTCCCGACTTATTCCCGTTTTTTCCCGGTCACTTCAAATTCCCGGTTAATGCCCGTTTTCCCTGATTTTCCCGGATGGTAGACACCCTGACCTTCGGTATTCATCTCGAAAGGGGACTCACCCCAACGGTCACCAGGGTTTGGTTAATTTGGTGTTGTGTTTCCACCTGTTACACACCCTCATACTCACTATCATCATCATCATCTCATCATGGAAAGAGGCTCTACGAAAAGGATGTACGATTAGTACATTCGGGCGTACCCTTGACAACGGTACATTAGTACTGGCTAATATTTCCACTGCTGGGCTACAAATTATGTATCACAGGCACGCAATATTATTATTAATACTATTAGAGTCTTTTTTATAGCACCGCGTAATATTACCCATTAAGGCTATACGCACATGTACTAACTACGCTAATGTGTTAGGAATGAGGAAGGTTGAATTTAGAAGAATTATAACCGCATTTGAGTTTAGGAAGAGGCGAGACCGATTTATAAAAAAAAACACTCTCAGTACATCTGACCAGGATTCTAACCCCTTCCTCCTCACCATCGGTAATCTAGTCTATTACGAGATGACTCAAAGAAACAAGGAAACCAAAGATAAGCGTCGGTTTGAAATTCTTCCCTTTTTTTAGGAAACAAAACAGGTACATTTTCGTTGTCTATCGCAATACTTTCTTTATAATTGGTAAAAGAAAGTAAAAACTAGCTGTCTAGATAATCTAGTGTCTAGCACGCCCGAGCTTCTATGTCGTTTGTATCCATCAAGAGAAGTGATGAATGAGCCACCGACAGGTACATGAGCAAAACAAATGTTTCAACAAGGACACTCTTGTTCAGCAGATGATGATAGTTAAAATAAATTAGCTAATTCATCATGGATTTTACGGGTATTACAGAACCCACTAACCAAGGAAGTTATTTTTAAATTGTCATTTTTTTTATTTACAACTACTAGATTAAAATTTATTTTAAAAAAACACATTTGCTGATGAGGTAAGATGCATTGAGGCGTTTTTTCTTGAATAATTTTCCACTATTTCTACACGTAAATGCGGGTAGATTTCCCCTGAATTCTACCTTCCTCATCCTAATCCCAGTATTATTATACATGGTCTGGATGGGTAGTAAGATGTGGTGCAAGCACAAACAGCTATGGAATTGAATAGGTTATTATATCAAGGTGTATAGTACGGTTTATTAACAAGACTCGAACCCACTCCGGTTTACAAACTGATTTTATGGAAGGGAACGCGGAAAAAGGCCAGTTTTTTTGCGGTTTTTATAGCAAAACATTTTTTTGGGGCTAGAATAAATAAAATATTGTTCAAGTACAAACATAAAGTTTAATTTTCTTCCCATATTGATATCAACCATTCTTGAATATGTATCATGAACATAGCAGCATTAGATGAGAAACTTTTTAAAAGAAGAGAAAAAGTTGTCATTAAATTCTGGGTACAGATATTCAAGAAATGTTAAAGTCATCATGTGAAGATAAATAAATTATGTGTTTGTAATGGAGCAATATATTTTTTTATTTTGGCCAAAAAAGTTTTTTGTCATAAAAACCGCAAAAACACTGGCTTTTCTTCGCATCTCCTTCAATCTCACATTAAGGCATCCCTCTCATGTTCGACTAGTCTGCGGATGACGAGGAGATCGGAGATAGAATCCCGGTCGAGTCTACCAAGTTTTTTCTTTCTCTAAATGGTTTTCCACTCTCTTTCCACACAAATGTGGGTATATTACCTCTAAAATGCTTCCTTCTTCATCCGTACCCCATTATAGTAATTAATTATCATATATACGTATAACCTGAACAGGTAGTAAATAGTGGAAATTTAAATACATAACAACAAGACCGTAGGCTATCACTTTACCATTAAGTGAGAACAAAATGTTCGATCTTGCCGTGAATCGAGGCTGGTACTTTTAGATGGATTGCTCATTAGAAAATGGTGCGTGCGACAAGTTTAACTTGGTTTTATTTTAATGGCTTATCCAAATACGGGGAAGATTTTTGCCGTGGTTTTATTTTCCTTTTAATTTATTTCATCTTCTCGTTCCAGGTTAATCTCCTTAGATCTAGTTTAGCAAGTACAAGTGGCCTTCTTTACTTTGAACCACTTCCTAGGTATTAAAATTCAGCCGTGCCCAGTAGAAAGCCTCGTATATCATCTGATGTAAGTTAATTTAGTTTCCCCTTCTCTTACAAGATGAGGGTATTTAAACAGTGACATATTTTGGTAAATAATGGCTTCAGTTTGGATTAAGAGCCGTGACAAACTCATTCATACATTTACTTTGAGAGCTATTATTTCTGTTATATTTTTATTTCCCGATTGGGAATTTTAGGGAAACTTTTGATAGGCCTATGGGTGACCTGGTGGTCTAGTGGTAAGGTGTCAGACCTCTATGCTGGCGTCCGGGGCTCAATCCTCGGTCCCGGCAAAGATTTATCTGATTACCAAACCCTTCCTTCACCTCTGACAAGACATCTAGTGAATGTGAGGAATGCCAGGTCTCCACCGTGGTTCGGATTCCACGTTAAACTGTAGGTCCTCCATTTTATCTCACATTCACCCTAACATTGCACATTGGCGTAAGTGAGTATAACCCGAACGGTTAGTAAGACGTGGTGCTAATAATATTAATAGGCCTATGCATAAAGATATACCTTTTGAATAAGACAGGTCATAAAATTCATAATTAGCATTCAACACATCTTCGGTTCTTTAAATTATAATAATACTGCATTATGTTTTGATCTTTTATTATAATTCTTTTTTCGTGTGACCCGGCAGTCTAGGGGTAAGGTGTCGGACTTCTGTGCTGGGCATCCGGGGTTCAATCCTCGGTGCCGGCACATATTTATCTGATTGCCAAACCCTTCCTTCACCTCTGACAAGACGTGTATTAATCACAACTTGTGAATGTGGGGAAAATGTGGGGAATGCCAGGTCTCCATCGTGGTTCGGATCCCACGTTAAACTGTAGGTCCTCCATTTCATCTCACAATCACCCTTCCATTCCGCATTAGCGTAAGTGCGTATAGCCTGAACGGGTAGTAAGATGCGGTGTTAATAATAATATAATTATTTTAGTTCTTGAATAACTAGGCAAAGGGAGTGGTGGTGTATTCTCCACTTGCGAACAATACTCACCTCAAATTGGTGCGCCACTGTAAAAAGGGTACTATTTGTGGATTTATAACGGAACAAAATTGTTGGGTTAAGTTTTATTTCAATCAATAAAATATACAATACAAATAAACAAATGCTATTTTTTTAAACTAGGCCTATGTATATTTAAAATGTATGTCTAACTCCGGGTCCTTGTCACATTTGTTGGAATTGTAAGATTACCAAACAATAAATAAATTACGATGGCGTGTCTCACATCTATTTGAACAGAATTAAACTCAATATATCTAAGTTCTAGCAGCTACACATTTGGTTAATATTAAGGCCTGATTCTGATTTTAAAAGAAAAATACTTTTTGACAGATATACAATGTACTAAAACTATTCTAATTTGTGCATACGTTAAGTAATGTAGCCTGCAACTGTCACCTTTGATATATGGTATCAAAACACATGAAATATTATTATTATTACCGTGTCTTACTACTCGTTCGGTTTATACACACCCTACGCTAATGTTTAATGGTAGGGTGATTGTGAGATGAAATGGAGGACCTACAGTTTAACGTGAGATCCGAACTACGGTGGAGGCCTGGCATTCCCCACATTCACAAGTCGTGATTAATACACGTCTTGTCAGAGATGGAGGAAGGGTTTGGTAATCAGATAAATCTGTGCCGGGACCGAGGATTGAACTCCTTAAATATTATTAATTTTCACCAATGTTGTTCGCAAAAAAATTGTTTGTATTTACTAAAAATTGAATCTATTACATGTTGAAAAAATATAATCAAATACCAATAATTAATTTAAGCATAACTAATCACTAGTACTTCACTAACTTTCACACTAGGGACGTGCATTGATACAAAACAGGGTACTTAAAAGACTGTGGCTATTTAAAATGCCTCCAAGACTTCAACAAATTCAATATTTTATGGTGCAAAACATTTTGTTTGATAACAAACGAATCTACTTTGTTTAAGTGAATATTGTCTTCCACTCATTTGTGTCACCACGACTAACGTCAGTTCACGATAGCCTTAGTATTTGATGATAGTTCGAAAGTTACACAATAATCGTTCCGTATCCATCCTTCTCCCAAATATGTCTGGCCAGTTTGATAGTTTATGACAAGTTTACATCACTGTTTAAAAGGGCAGACGTATCCGCAAGGCTGAGGAATTCGGCGTTGTTGTTTTTAGAAAGTTCTCAACCAGTTCTAGAACAGAGAATAGCGCTACTCTCATGACTTTATTTTAAAAAATCTAAATGTGCTATTTTGTGAGTTTTCGAGGGTTGGTTCTTACAAGATGTACTCCGAGCAACGCTTTAGCGTTTAATAATTTGACAAGAAATTAAAATATAATATCAATGTGGAATATAATAAAACACGAGTTAAGGTCGGTATTTTTGATAGTTTTTATAGTAGAAAACTCTTTTTGCAAAAAAAAAAAATATATATATATGTTTTAAATAGATATATTTAGTTTAATTTTCTGCACTTATTAATAGCAACAGTTTTTTAATATTGGTCGTGAACCTAATGACATATGAAAATAGCCTTTTTTAAATTAAGAGAAACAGTCAGGTTCAAATTCTGCGATGCTCATGACAGATATTCAAGAAATGTTAACATTACTCTGTACATAAAGAATTAAAATAAACGTATCTACTTAATAAGTATTTTATTTATGTTGGCCAAAAGTCCAATGATAAAAAAAATTCTTTAATTATTGTTCCATTTCATCGTAACTTAAAGTTAAGGCTTGTTAAATTTCACTAATTCGACCCGCATCGAAGGCGTATAACCCGAACAAGTAGTGAGACCCGGCGCAAAAAAAAAAAAAAAAAAACAAACAAAAAATAAAAANTTTAATAGTGTAATTCTGGACATTATATTAAATATAAATAACAGAATATTTAGATATTAAACAAATATACTCCAAAATTGGAATCAACCAAAGTAAAGTTAAAAGACACATTAAGCTAATTGATTTACCGAAACTTGGGAGCGAGTCGGATTGTTTATTCACACATCACACATCAGTGGCACGTAGGCCAATTGGCAGGTTCATCTAGTTTATTGTTAATTATGTCTCGCAAACTGATGCGTTATGACTGTACACAGGATTGTCCATCCAGGATTCGATCCCCGCGTCCAGATTGTCATTTTTGACTTAATTGAATCATCTAGTTTTGTTTGCCGGTTTAGTTCGGATCTTGACCAGGTGTACTGAGGTATTTCCCCCCTAGATTGTTTCCCACACTTCTTCCACGCAATTGCGGCTACATTTTCTTTAATACTATAATACATCCCTGGTCCCTATCGTTAGCCTAATTCAAATGCATATAACCCGGACGAGTAATAAGATGCGATGGGAAAAAAATGTATACAACACTGCGTATTAAATCTTAGAGAACTGCATGGCTATTATTGGGAAACAGCGTTGCCATTCTCTTGTTTACGTGCGAACATTGTTCCCTTAAATATAATACAAGTTTCGCAACGCTGGTTCTTCGATGTTGCCAGAAGGTCCTTCTTACCCCAGGACACCAACATCCGACGTAACTGAGAGCGAGGAGATTTGGCAACAGTTAACCAAGAGAGAGAGAAAGAGCGAGGAAAGATAAAGCTTTTCTCCAAAAGTCAGTCTAGAGGTGATATTGCGTGTACTTACTAACTATCCTTATCCCGAGTTATAGGACTGGTTTCATTTGAGGTACACGATGAAGGCATGCCAATAGGAAGTTGAAGGGGGGCATAGGTGAGCGTTATTAGTGCACAAAATAAATGTCTTTAGCCCCGTACCGATGGGTAAATGGTCTAAACGTCAAGCTCATATAGTCTGATTTGTTGATGACGTGAAGGTCGGGGTTTGAATCCCGACCAGGTGTACTGAGGGTGGTTTTTCCTAGATATTTTCATACACTCCCTTCACGCACATGACAAAAATATATTTTTAATATTCTATTTTTTATTTTTTTCCATCAGCACAGTCTCGATCGTCTGGATCTGGTTTAAAATTTCTACCCTAATTTTTTGTGAATGCACTTTCATGTTTATGTTGATAAGTTTTATTCGAATCATAATTAGGACAAATGACCTACTTCAGTGGCCACATGGTTTTTAAGGCATCACTCTCACAAGTCTAAACTGCCGATGACGGGTAGCTGGAGTTCGAATCCCAGTCAGGTGAGCTGAGTATGGTTTATTCAAAATTGTTTTCCATGCAAATGCGGGTACACTTCTAAAATTCAATCCACTAGCGTAATTAGTACATAAGTGTTTAACCCGAATGGGTAATAAGATGCAGTGTTAAATAATAATAATAATAATCAGGCTGGCTCTATTTCTTGTCAGTGGCTTGTTAAATATATTTATTGAAGAAGGCTGAAAGTATTCAATAAACTGGTTACTGGACTTACTACACTACACCTGCATCTATGTATTTAGTTCCAGCGACATCTTGTCAACATCGTGTTCCAGAGCAAGTGCGAACTTTCAAGCAACAACTCACTGTCTCATCAGCCGCCATTACACTTGTGTTGTAAGACAAGGTTTGATGACAGATTTATGAGTAGATATTTTTCACTGAACGTGTTTGGTTGAAGGAGGCTTCAATCCAATAACAAGTTATCAAGTTAAGTGGTCTACTTTTTTTTTAACGTGTTTAATGTTATTCAAAGCAAGCAGTTTTATTTATGTTTATTATTTCAGTATTACCGGTGCAAGAGAATCTTGGAAAGTTTTCCCCTGCAACCTCCACCCACTCACCACTATTCACATATACTTCATTCACGGTAGGAGTTTACCTCTGAAAGGTCTTTTTTCCTACCAATATCCTACAATATAATAGATTTCTGGTAGTGAAAAAGGCCTTTCAGAGGTAAACTCCTACCGTGAACGAACTTTAGCATGCATAGGCCTACACCCTTACTTTCCTCTCCCCATAGCTCCCCCCCACCCCCCCTTCTTCAAAAATAAATAAATTATCTGTGTAAATTAGTTTGGTTTCCAAATTTATCAGTGGCAATTTAAAATACTTCAAAGAAGGGATCATCACAGAAATTTGTATTCATCTTAAAATTAAAATAACTTTGGATCTGATTTTAGAAATTGTGATGCGGGAAGAACATGAGGAAAGTAAAGGTAAATCCTTGAGAAATGTGCAAACCCATAGTAGCACACATTTCCCACAATTTTTTGTTTACAAATGGGGCCGAATTTATAGCTGTGGGCCTAAAGAATTGGAGGTTTCAATATAAAACAAATATTTTTCTTTGCAATATTTTAACATTATCGTTTTTACTTTACAACATTAACGGTTAAAATCTCAATGTAAAGATATTATTTAAATAAAGAAATACTGCCACAAATATATTATATTTGCTTAAAACAAAAATTGTATTATATATTTTGTTTGTTTTTAGTTAACCTTGATAAGCACAGAAAATAATGTCACAACTTTTTTTTTATTGAAAAAGTTTGAGGAGGCGCCAATTTTTGGAAGCCCTTGGTCATTAGTTCTTGTTGTCCTCCCTTAAATTTTGGCCCGCTTACTATTAGATTTTGATCAAATTCATAAAATGTTAATATGTATGTCCTTGCAGATATGATTTTAAACAATGCCACTCCTTAGCTACAAGTTTTAAATAAAGATATAATTTATCTTGCCATTTGATTTGAATTCGAGTCAAAAAGATTTAATCATAAAATATTTTATTCAAATTTGACTCGAAAACATCACATAAAATTTTATTTGGATTCGCTACAAAAAAATTCCAAAGCAGGATGTTTGATTCGGAATTAATTTGAGTCACTCACTAAGCAAAGATTAGGATTTGTTTGTAATATGTTCAAAGTAGGATGTTCAATTCAGAATTGAGAGTCATGAACAGGGCTGGCCTCAGACAATTTTGGACCCCCTACTAACTGTATAATGCAGGTCCCATAGATATTTTTTTATAAAAGATTAAAACAGCCACAAGCATAACAAGTTCGATAATAAGAATCAGATTAAACAAAAAGTATATTCGGATAGATATGTCTTTTATGATCTTGAAAATAAAATGAGCATGTGAGCTCATACTATTTATTTAAAAGGAGGCTATTGATATAGGTGTTATTTTGTGATTGAATAAATTACTCATAGACGATGTATTACAGGGTGGCTACAAAACATATTTTACAAAATTCCCTGACTTTTCCAGGTTTTCCAGGCTAAATTTTTAAATTTTCCCTGACTACGTTTTTCCAATTTTAAAGGTGGATGATGACTTTTTTTTATTATTGATCACATATTTTAAAAAATGTATCTACTAAACATAAATGGTTTTATCAGTTATTTTAAAAATTAAAATGTTATTTTATTTAGGTATTATTAACTTTTGTTTCAGTGTTTAGTTGCGAAATTAATTATATTTCTTAGACATATTTTTTATTCCCTGACTTTTCCTTATTTTTAGTAAAATTCCCTGACATTTCCCTGTTTTCCCTGTCATCCAAAAATTCCTTGACTTTTCCAGGTTTTCCCTATTTTCCCTGTCTGTAGCCACCATGTATTATGAATATACTATAGTTTTTATATTAAGGATAATATAATTTTAAAATTTTTATCACAATAAAACATATTAAAACATGGTAAAAACCTTAATTGATTCATACAATTTCCTCCCTAAAAAGTGTTTTGATACCAAATAGTTATTAAATGACATCCATAATGCAGGACCTTAGCAACATTGTAGAAACTTGCAAAAAATGCATTGAGACTCTTACCAGCCCGACCCACCTACAGGAATAAAAATGTAGACAGTCAATATGGTAGCATCCCAGATTGGGGCCCCTCGGCACTGCCCAGTGTGCTATATATTAGCGATGTATTAAGTATGGAGTTTATGTTTTTTGAGTATGTTCATATTTTTAGGTCATTTTATAGGTATTTTTTTAAACACTGTTAGGTAATTAAAATCTGGGTCCTGCTTATTACTATATGAGAAATATAAATTCTTTACTTGATATTTTTTCCAAGACAGCCAATCAATTTTTTTTCTTCTAACCAGTACAGTTCACGATATCAAAAAGGTTGCCTACCTCTGCCTTAAACTATGCAACCACCAAAGTGAGTATTTGATATTGTTGAATGACAAACTAACGAGGAGATCCTTAATAACTCAGCTGGTAGAGAGAGTGGTCAGTGAAAATTACCCGGACAACCAGTGTTTAAATCTCGGTCCAGGTTTAAATTACCATATTTACACAAACATGTTGTCTGAAGAGATGTGTTTTTTTAAAGATTCAAAATCCCTGAAGATAAAACTCCATTTATTTTCAAAATCTTAATGGTCCCCATAGTACTGTTGATTCTCCCGATCCATTGGCATCCACCCCCACATGGTTAGTATCCTTAGCCCACCATTAGAGTGCTCTTGACATAGCCAGAACTATCCTTGGGCATAAAATGTTTCAACGTTACTCACCCTTTAGTATGGTCACGTAGTTTGATGTATTAAATTCACACCAGACTGTATTAATTCTGATGATGAGGATAACAAGGTTCAAATCTCGACTGGATGCCCTGGGATGGAAGGGGGAGGGTATTTGTTTCCAGGTTTGATTTATCATTTGGTTTTTTTCTAAACCCTCTTTAAGCTAATGTGGGTGCAAGTCTTCTAAACTACCCTCCTCACTTCTCCTTGGATGGCCATTAATTATCTTTATTTGTGCCCCTCCACGTTTCATCATCCGTTCAGGATCTACACTTTTAATTACACTAATGTGGTAGGAACGAGGAAGGTAGAATTTAAAAGAAATTTAACATCTTCATGGAGGGAAATTGGAACTCTCTCAGTATATATGGCTGGAATTTGAACCCTGACCTCATTACAGGTTAATCAAACTAGATGGGTTTGACTTTTAGTTTACATGCCCACCGGTAAGTGTGTTAATAAGTGAGTTTAAGACCTGAAGGTCAGTCGGTCCTGAGTTGCTATTTCATCCACCCAGGGCAGCATGTGCAATGGGCTCATGAGCTGTTTTAGTGACACCCACCCTCTCCATCTGGGAGGACGCACATGTACTAGGGATGTAATGAAGTACGGTATTAGCCACAAAGAGTCACCGATGATATTTTTATTCCTTTAATAGTTTAGACATGCAAAGAGTAATTTTTAACTAAATGTATCTTTACTAAATTAAAACAAGTAGTCTAAAAGTCAAGTAACACCAAAGCCGGAACATATACCCATGGATGCTATTTCCCGTATTTTTAAGTTTTAAGCCTAAGGAACACACACAAATGTTGGGCAAGTCAAAATATTGTATATTTTACAACTTTAATAAATATCATATAGTAAAGATATTTGCAGGACATTTAGAAAATCGTTGATTTTCCAAATTGTGATGTATTATTTATTAAGCACAATATATAGTTGTTCATGTGCATTGCATTATTATGTATCTTTCATTTAAGTCAAACAGATATCATGACAAGGTGAAAAAAAAGTCAAGTTTCTTTTCAGAAACTATGAATTTGGTCTGAATAGCGTTCACGGTGTTATAAAGCACGCACACACATCCAAGAACAATGCAAATATTTTTCTTTAGGCTAAGTATATATTGCTCAGTCAACATCATTATTAACGGTTTCCAGACTGAGGCCAGATCAGTTTAGTAAAATGCCTCCAACTTCCATTCTTCTCTTACTTGCACACTTTCTGTAATTTGCTTCTCTCATCTATTTCTTGGTCTCCCTTGTGGTCTTTTTCCTAAATACTTTATCTACATAATTCTCGTTGGTATTCTCCACTTTTCCATCCTCAATACATGACTATACTGTCTCAGTCTTAATTCCTCTACTATATGTATTCCAGTTTTTCCCGGGTAGCCTCATTTCTATCCTGTTTCTTCTCACAAACTTCCTCTACTTTTCTAGTCTCTCTTACAGTCAATGTACATATTTCTGTTGCATATGTGCCTGTGGGTACAACATTCACCCTATACAGCATTTTCTTACACCTAAAGGGCAGTTCTATTCTCCATAGCAGGTCTTTCCCACCTAAATAACAACTCCTCCTTTGGCTCTCTTCTCATTAGATCTTCTCCACCGACACCTTTTGTCTCAATCACACTTCCAACATATTTTACACTATGTACCCTTCTCAACTTTACTCCATTCAAATTTGTAAATTTACTAGTCCCTATCCTCTTCCTTATCACCACCACCCCTTCACACTTCGCCATGCAAAATTTGGTTCCACTCTTTCAATTTAATTCCAGTGCTATAGCTGTCTCTGTAATTCCTCTTACCACATATCAAGTGATCAGCAAGAACCACGGCTTTCCTTCTTTCCTCCCAGAGTTTCCTTGCTACTTTATTCATGAAGAGTTCCATTAACATTACAAATCATAGTGGTGAGAGAGAACTCCCCCGTTTTACTACAACTTTTATTTGGAACCACTCCATACACTCCCTCTTCGTCTTAACACAACATTATCCTCATACATACCTTCACTACAGCCTCCTCCATCTCTCGGTAATTCAAACAAATCAAAAATATGATTTGATATTGATGCCAACTAGTTTGGATTAGAGATGGTCTACTGTACTTGATAAATTAATGGTGGATACAAAGAATGTAGTAAATAAGGTTGGTAAAATAGTATTGAAATGATAAAAACTATTTATTTCAGCAATTTACATAAGTTTCAACGATGGTAAAATTGTTGGGCAGTGAATATAAATGGAAGAAAAACTACACAATTCTTTTGAGAAATAACATGAGCAAAGAAGTTTTGTTTCCTGCTGTAGTGTGGCATTTTACCATTTGAAAGCAGTGTATTTTTGTGCTATTTCTGGTTTTACTTTGGCATTTATAATTTTGAACAGACACATTTTCAAAATCCCAAGTAAACAACCTAATAAGATATATGTTAAGAGTTAAAAATTGTTGTGACAAGCTTTTGATCTATTTTTCAAATCACCTTCAGTATGCGATTTATTATTAATTTTAGGTTTTGATGAGAATAAGCTGTTTTCTTGATTGTTAATATAAGAAAACTTTGTAAATTAAATTTTAATTCATTGTTAGTAATTCCAGAAACGAAATTGTTTAAATATCTAATGAAATGGATTTAAATCAATAATTTGGTGTCACCATGATGCATATGTTTTAATAGATGAAATTTATCTCGGGTATAACTAAAAAATATTGATTGCCCACTTGCCGATCTGTACAAATAAGATCACCAAGTGACTGTGCTGGCGAGATAGTTATTTGTTAATTCACAAAATAAGATATTAAAATTAAAGCATTTTATTGTATAGTTAATTAAAAGGAAAGATTTTAACTGAAATAAGTAGTTATTTTGTGAAGTTTCTCAATTCTGTCCAGGATTTAAATCTTATTAGCTGAATATAATTTGAGAACAAAGAATTTCTTTAAAAACATTTAACTATTAATTAGGGGTGTGCTAGGTCTACTTTTGTGATTCAAAGCGATACCAAATTTAGTTTTGTTATTTTATATTGAAAAAACAATACTTTTTATTATTATTTAAATTTGATTTTAAACATGAAATATAATTTGTATACAGTTTGTTATTATTACATCATGTATTTTAATTACCATTTTTTTTTATATATGACCATTAATTGTGTTGTACTCTCTTATTCTTTTGAACTCAAGTCAAAACAGACAAATATTTGAATATAAGATTTCAAAGTTTTACACACCCCTACTAAGAATCACTTGAGCATTTCTAGGTTTGCCTTTAATAACTTGGTTTCTTTTCACCTGTTAATATTACCATCCACAGTTAATGTGTTTATTATAGAGCTTATTATTTCAATTATTTGATATTTTTCTGAACAGACTCAAACTTCCTTCACCCATTTTATTCATTGTAGTTCATACCAACATTATGAACCAACAAAGACAAACTAAATATGTAAAGGGAAATAAAACCACATTATGTGTGCCTCCCTGCCACATCAGCGAGCTCACCAACATATTCATCCATTTCATCACCTGTACCACGCAAATAAAACTTCTTGATTCGACTTAGAAAGCAAGACAAAATGGGTCTACATGCAGAAAAAGAGAAGTTCATGACTGGAACTAATCAGCATGTCACCTAGCTCTCTTTGACCCAAAAATCAGGTCAGCATCTGGAGCGCCTTTAGGGTGCTGATATTTGTGCCTTCGCTCGCGGTTCAGATTCATGACAACAGGCCTTTGACCCTGAAATGAAAATATAGAATTGGTGATAAGATGAATCTACTTTTTTAATTATACAAATATCTTTGAATCCTAAAAATGAATCTTAGAAACATTCCTGTAATGTAGGATTGCTTCCCTTCAATTATGATTTTATTCAAATCAATTCCTATGTTGCTGTGAAAAATTGAAATAGTACCTGAATTAATGATAGCATGTATTCCTGTAATTTGAAGTCAAACCCTTAAAGGCCCAGCACACCAATCCATCGGCGGGCAAAGTAATGGCTTAGTCTTGTCTGTTAGTATAATAAGTGTTACTAGATAGCGCCATAAGCCTTTATCCTAAATATTAAGCTTTAGTTCATATTTTCTTCAACAGAAAGTACTGTAATGTCAACAAAGTTTTTTTTTTTGCACATCTGAATTATGTTATTCCCAGTTGTTTACAGTATGGCGTGAATGTCTTTGCCTACTGTGTTTTTCTTTATTTTATTTTGATTCAAGTGTTGGCAGGTGCGATTTGGTTTTCTTACAAAGGTTTATATATTCTTCATTGTATTTATTATTATAAGTTATAACCCTTAAATCGATGTAGTTTTGAAACTAACAACACTACAGACACTAAACTTATATAAGATTTTACAGAAATAAATGATCTTTCTCTCAGGAGCTATGAAGAAAAAAGGCAAAAATTCAATCAACATATTCACACTAAATTTTGATTAAAATTTCAAATTTTTAATATTTTTTACACTTCATCTATTGTGTAATGATAAATGACTTTTTTTCTCTTCTAATTCTAACATGTTTAGAGCAAAAGTGTGTGAATTTTTTCTTGTATATGTTGAAAAGATTTTTTATAGTAGGATTTCACAAATACAGAGGTAAATATGTAAGAATTGGTCTGAGTGTTTTACACCGGAGTCGTGAAAATATGCTGAGTGCAAAAGGGTTAAAGGTGTTTCATTAAAATTAACTTAAGTGATAAATTAATGGTCTTAGACAGTTCTGGTTTCTAAGTTTTCGCTAAAATTAGTTTAGGAGGATTTTCCTGCATTTTTCCTCTTTCCTTAAGTGGGCTTTCTTTATTAAATTTTCAGAATGAATTAATAATTCAGATTTGAATTTTTTAATCTTTTTTTTGAATCTAAAAATGTTTGAATCATTTTATCTAGAATATTCATATGAATTCAAAGATAAAAAGGAACTATTTTCACCTGAGCTAGCATTTCTTGGTAGTCTTCCTCCTCAAGTCTTTCATTAATGTCCAGGGTTAGCCGTTTAACACGCTGTTTTTCTGCACGTTCCGCCTATAAATTAATAAAATTAATATATATTTAATCAATAAACTTAAATCTTGAACAAAATTAAGATAAGCCAGATTTAAAAGATTTTATATAAAACTGATGTACAGTCAACAATAAAATTAAATTTAACTTGACACAAATTAAAACAATTCTTTCAAGTCTAGCCTTTAACCGAAAATAAAACTCAAGTTTAACAAAATATGTTGATAAATTGTTTTTAATTTAAAAGAAATTTCCAATTGGTTTTAAATTGTATTAATCTTTTAATGACAAAATCTTTAAGTCAGACTATGTGATAGAAGAGAAAAAAAATTAAAGTGGAACTGTAAAAATTAATTAATTTGTAATAACAGCACATTCCAGTGGAGGATAAAGGAAAATATGTTGAGCTAAAATTTGTTTTAGATTACAATTAGTTTTTTGTTTCATTATTCTTTTTTCCAGATTGTACTGTATAATATCTACAATTTTGTAGAGACCCCATTTTATGGTAAATAGCAATATGGCTGTTATTATAGCCAGCTCAACCAAATATTTACTAATGGTCTATGGTTAGAGAAATAAATTTCCTGGAGTAAAGGAATCTATTTTTGTTTCTTATTTAGATGTAGATATTAATTCACATTTGAATACACAAAACCAATCATAAATCACATTTTAGATTTCAAGAAGCTAATTTTGTGAAAATATTTAATTTATTTGCATACGTGTAATGAATTCAAAACTGTTACAATTAATTTTAAATTTGTTTGGATAGCCATTTAAATGTTTCAAGTAAAAGTTCCCAAAAATATATCTCACAAAATTTCAGTATCTTTAATAATATCAAAGAGCTAAAATATACCTATTTTAATAGGTTTGTGTTCACCGAAAAATACAAAATGGGTCAAACGTTTCTTCACAATTTTGCAAGCACTAAAAAAAGTGGTTTAATATTCCCTACACCTACACCTACCCTAAGAATGAGCAATATTTAGACTTTGTATTATGTTTTAAGGATTTCAGAACATCTTTATGGTCTACTTCCAACAGTTTCTAATTGTTGGACACCATTATTATGATGTTCGTACTCACCTCTTCTCTGTCTCGGAGGTTCAGAGCCAACTCAGAAGTGACTGGCACAGCCAAACTCTTGTATTGTTGTTTGTGACCCTTGCGAACCATCAGCACAAAGTTTATCATGGACTTCTGTTCTGGCTTAGGTTCTTGGAGTTGCTCTGTAAAAATATAATACATTCATTTCATGAAGCAATTGTAGAAAGTTAAACAAATGGTTTGCTTCATTTTAAAACTAGGCATATTTTAGCAACACACATAACATCTTATGAATGAATCTCTATATGGGAAACCTCTTTTCGCTTTTATGAGGTAATTGTATTATATTTGGACGAAGGTATAGGAAAGGTGGATAGAAATATATAAAAAGGACTAACACAATTTGGCTTTTACAATGAAAAGAGAAGAACACAGTTCACACTTTACATTGCTGCCGTTGAACAAAGAGGTGGTTGATGCCTCTTTAAAGAAAATCTGTTCTCCACTCTTATCTATGCTTACATACTCCCTTCGCTTCAACAACATCCATACAATGAGTCATACATGCTCTTTGATTCTTTGTTTCTCTTTTTCACACACTCATCTACAACATTTAACCACGTCTTACTTGGCCAACCCCTTCCTTTTGATCCACACACTCTACCATCATATATTTGACAAATAAAGTAAAACTAAATAAAATAAATGCTAGCCATTAGTTACTTGAAGAAAGCAATTTCATTTTATAAGTCAATGTCTTGGTTATCTAAGATGGATGTCCTATTTTCATTTAAACATTATTCTATATTAAAAGTATGTAGCTTTAATTTTCATAAGCCTATCTTAAGTCAGGAACTTAAAATATGATTATAACAAGCCCTAATCATTCATGAAATTTATTTTTAAAAGCCAACGATTTGGAGAAGGGTTATAGTTTTGTAATATTTAAGTGTGTGCTAAACTTAAAAGACTTCACTTCAAATATTTGTAAGCTTCGACTTTGATTCAAAAGTAAAATTCCGATTAACCAATATTAATGAGTTAAAATACATGTTGATTATTAAATCTCAATTTTTGTCATTATGTACTATTATGTACAACATAAATAATGTTCATGATACCAAAATCTAAGATATTAA
Organism: Timema californicum; assembly: GCA_902141385.1. NCBI lineage: Eukaryota > Metazoa > Arthropoda > Insecta > Phasmatodea > Timematidae > Timema > Timema californicum. Next base: position 74,412 of record CABFOW010002177.1, read on the forward strand.
ATTATATGTTGTGATAGTAACATAATGTATTAGTTTAGGACAAAATATATTATATATATGTTTGCAATATATTTTGTAAAAGATATTTAATAGCTGACATCACAAAGTCATCCAATATTTAATACATTTATCCTGCACATTATAAAAATGTATTTTAACTAAAACTCAGCTTTGACTTTGCACACCTCCAGAACCAATGAAACCAATGTTTTTTAACTATCCTACCATATGTTTTCTTGGCACTGTTCTTGATATGCAGAGGTACAGAAATATCCAGCTGCTGCGGTTTCACTGTCTCTCTCATGCGATCCTGTATATTGCTAGAGACCATCTGCTCAAAGGCATTCAAAAACTCATCATCCTCAGGACACTCAACACGTGATGGACCAGGCGGCAGGGCTCCAAGCATGTTCACTTCATCGCTCTAAAACAAACACCGTTGTTACTACTCCAGACTAAGAATCTCAACACTCCTCACTCATAGTAAACTTGTTCGCATGTACCAACCTGACTCTGGCTAGTGAATGGAGACGCATCATCAAACTCTGAGACAGTGTCACGGTCCTCATTATCATCAATGTCTCGCTCATCATCTTCGTCTTCTTCAAAATTTAAAGTACCAATGTCATTCTTGTATTCATCTTCATCTTTTACATCTTCATCTTAAAAATATATAAAACACAAGTTTTAATGAGGAACATAATTATTTAAATTTAAGAACTATATATTTTTTATTTGAGGTATTTAACATGCTCTTTCTGAACCGATTGATTATATATATATCAGCACACGATAGAACTAAAAGAGTAATGAAGTAAAATAGTTAAATAACTGGAGGCATTGATAATAATTTGTGTGTTGGGTGGGTGTACTTAGTCCATATGCCTCATGTTGTCAAGAACATTAAGATGTAATGTCCAAAAGTAATGGCCAACTAGCACAAAAATATGTTGTTGGTTAAAATTCTTGAGAGGTCAAGTTATCTTAATGTAATTAGATTACATTTGTATTTTTCATTCAGTTTGTTTTAAAATATAATTTTAGTCATAATATAATGCATACAAAAGTAAGCTAGGAAAAAATATATTTGAAGATAAGTGTGTGATTTTAAATGCTACCAATCCTACGATTGTTGAAGTAATATGAAAGAATAAACTTTTTTTTTTATTTGGGGTATTTAACATTCACTTACTTAACCAGATAATTATATCAGTAGACAAATCACAAACTAACTGACTTAACTCTAGAATATATATAACTATGAAATCGTTTTAAAAATTGATGACAGAATATTTACAAACCATCTTTTCCAATATCAAATTCAGAATCCCTACTCTGGAGGCTCATGGATTCGTCCTTTCCTTTATTCTCGATGCCCCCCACAGGTTCACTTTCTTCGTCCTCCTTTGACTCATCACCGTCCAATTGCTCTTCCTGCTCAGCAGCAGTCTCTATTATGGTGTCCAGTTCCAACCCTCCCGCAGAGGGTTCCTCATGCTCACTGGGGCTATTTAAGACACTTTGGAACTGCTTCAGGACTGTTTTTGCAAACTCATTTTTTAGGTCTTCTATACCCTTTTGAGCATCTTCAAAGTTAGCATACATGAGCAAGTTGGGCCGAAGATTCAGCAAGGTGTCTCTGAACATGTGGGTCATACCAACTGGGAATGTGTTTTCAGTAACCCAATAAGGGTCTGAGAATTTAAACCAGTAATAGTTCTGAAACATATGAGAAAGGCTATCTAATATTTAAATTATAGTTAAAAATAAACTTAAATTATAAATTCTTGAATGGAATATCAATTTTGAAACATTAATTTTTATAAATATCTAGTTTTTGCTTCAAATCTTACTACCCATCAGGGCTATCTGTATATTTACTGTCACTCACAGGCTCACCAGAGCAAGTAACACCATATTAAAAATAATAATTACTTTATGCTGTTTCAAGAAAAAAGTAAACATTTTTAGAAGTAAAATTTAATTAATAATAAAAAATTAATGAATGTAAAGTATTCAAATAAATTCTTATAGTCATTGAGATAAAATAAATTCTTTGAAATTTGAGAAATTTACCTGGAAAAATAAAAGAAAGTAGTCCAATTTTTTTTTGCTGATGCCAGTACTGAAATATTGACCACATGTTTCCAATAAAATACAAACTAATCGAATACGAAACAGATTTTCAGGAGGGTCCAAGTCCGACGGAACATCATGGCTCATGGACACTCCGAATGTTATCAGCGAATAAAGAACCTATGACAAACAATAGGTTATAAAATAAGGAAACCTTGACACCTCAACTCAAGTAAGAGATTGTGAAGAATGAGTTTAGAGTAAATAATAAGATCTAGTTACTATCATTAAATGGGATGAAATTGACCAAGTTTTTCCAATATGTTTATTTTCTTTATTATGACAATTAATTAATTACAAATTTAATTCTTTTTTTACATACATTCTAATTACATTTGTTGTCCAGTTTGTATGCTTATAAACAATTAAACTGAAATATCTTTTTTTATAAAAAAAATATTTTAGCATATTGCTTTTTTATTGAATATTTTAACCCTGGAAAAGTATTGATACTAGATGTTTATCTATAGCTTAGAGAGAAAAATTCTACAAGAAAAAAAAAGCCTCAAGACTTTTGAACACAACTATTATGATAGCGAGGAGAAACAATAGTTTTTAACCTAAATAGTATCTAAAAATATATAACTGTGCAATTTGGATACTTTATTAGGCTGAAGTTAACCAACGTCTAGCCTGCCACACTTGTGATTTTCCATGTGGTGTTGAAATCTTTGAAGAATTGAGGTTTAAAACAATTAAATAGTATGAAAGAAAGCGAGGTAAACATTCATTTATTAAACTCTTGATAGTTTATTTTTACTTTTTCTTTAGTTTTATCAATTTCCTTAAATTATAAAATTTTAAGTTATTTGAGGTTATTTATGTTTATAAATAAACTAGCAAATTAGCAAACAAGAAACTATTGTAGTTAATATAAATCACTTGTCCTCATGAATATGTTAAGATTTTTTTTAAATAAATTTACATTAAAAGTTTAATTATCTTATTCACATTTTATTCTGACTTAGACATAAATTCAATAAAACAATTACTTTTGTAACTACAATAAAGTATTTCAAGTAAATTAATAGTAATGGATTATAAACAATTAGACAACTATAAGGTGATGATGATGACGCACCTTGAAAACATCCCCACTCTCTACCATGCGGTAGTTGTACAACTCGCCGAGATATTTCACCATAGCTACTCTACGCTGGTTGTGCTTTGCTAGGTTGATCTCCATTCCAAGACGAATGTCTTCCATAACACCATCTACCACTTGTGTCCCAACACACTCCTGAATGAAAACAAAATAATGTTAATACCCCATTAGTAGAGTCATGTAAAAATGTTTTCATTTGAGCGTTAGTATAGTTAACAATAAAAGAAAGTTTATTTTATGATTAACTTGGTTTAGAGACATAAATAATAAATACGATACTTATTTTGGAACAAGTTTAGAACATAATAACACTGCTTTGATTAATAATGGAGGCATTTATTTATTGTATAGAAATTAAATTAAACATCAGTGTGTGCTCACTATTTGATAGTAACAAAATTTTGGTGTATAAATTGTTGTGTATCAAGAATCGTGCTGTCATTAACTGGACTTAGGCCCTACTTTTTTTAATGAATTCTAGTTCAACTTGTATTTACGTAAATAATAACATCGTATTAAGAATATAATAACACTACTTTCCCCTAAAAATAGCCTTACCTTTTGCATATCTCTAAGATAAAATATTTTAAATTAGTTTTAGGATGGTATTTGGGTATTTAGTAGTCTTAATTTATTAATTTAGATAAATATGTTTTTAATTTTGATTTGTCATTGATTATTAGGGGATAAATAGATTGAAAGAATATTATTTCTATTAACATATTAAAAAAAGAAAAGGTTTTCAATGTTTTCGAATGATTATCTTACTGGATTTAGCTCGTAAGTTTTTACAAGACTTACACTTACTTGCCCTTGAATTGGTGTAGATGTTATAACCAAATTAGTTTGACATAATGGTGGTTTTAAAGTAATTTTATCAGATTTTTCCACAAAATTTCTAAAAATAAAGCAGACTAGTCCTTAGACTTATGTCACTGTATTTTATTATATCCAGGAAACCGAAAATTTGATTTGGATCCCACCACTCCACTACCGCCATGGTGTAGAACCTGCAAGCTTGACACTGACCTCATCTAGTGTGTCAGGGGATAATTATCTACAAATCAAATTTTGAAAATTTCATTTCTTCTATCCTTGCAAATGATGGGTATCATCTTATAATTTATTGTCCTCGACCTGTTTCCACATGGTTAAATGTAATCAATAACCAGCATGATCCATCAAGTTCAAGTTATCTAAAATTAACAACAAAAAGTGAAGAACATGGTCAATAAACTGACCTGGTATGTAACTAACCCTGCCACAAGGTTGGCAAGACAGCGAATGTTGTAATACTTTACATTGAAAGCAAACGTGAGACACTTCACAGCATACGAAGCCAACTCTTCGTTGTCCCATTCTAGCTTGCGCATGAGTCGTAGGACTTTGTCTGTGTTGGGTTTCGTCAAGTCCTGATACAGGATCTTGCGGATGAACTCGTGCATGGGAGGACGCTCCTTCTTTACATATGGAGCCAGTTCAGGTGGATTAACATGATAGTATGCGTTTTCAATCATGGTAACATATCGAGAATCCAGTGCAGTCACTGACTTTTTGCGCATCATTTGCTCCTGTACAGACAACATTTATGGTAAATTGTTAAATTATCATACAACATACTTAATTTAAGTGAACAATGATTTCATCAAAACACTTTATTTTGTCTTTCATCAACTATGAATGTAAATATGTTTAAATAATACAATACATTTTGATCCTAGTACAAAACCTCTTTCTGTGTGTGTCACAGCCATATGAGCAATTGTATACCAGAGATAGGGGTGTGCGAAGGCAACTTTTTAAATGTGAAGCGAAGTTGAAGCGAAGCTTGAAACTTGCGAAGAAAAGTCTAAGTCATATACCTATATTAATAATTAATGCACATAGGATTACTAATAAGCTTAGTACATTATCAATAAAGTTTAATATTTACTTATATTGTGGAGTTGATAAAATTAGTCTGCAAACTTTACATAGGCATGTCTTTTCATCTGCATTTCTATGATAATAATTATAAATTAAATTCTGTTTTTGTTTCGCACTTTCCGTATCATCCATTTTGAATAGTAAAGAAAATATGAAGAAGCTATTAAAAACTTCTGTGACAAAATGCACTTGTAAATTTGTCACAGATAATTTCAAAGAAATAGAATACTATGGACTAGAGATTAGACGCGAGCTGGCATCATAGCACAACTAAGGCTATTTCTCTACTTAACAATTATTTGCCCGCTTTTAAACTATGCTTACGTTAAGGTAGTTAAATTACCAGTCTGTGCTAAAATTATGTTTAGTAACAGTTTTAAAATTATCAAATATTGAAATATGTAATATTTAGTAAGATAAAATTAAATTGTTTGATAATTTATCAAAGTTTTATCCTTCTTTGGAAACTTTTCGAATATTCAAAGGTTATTGTAGATGTTGAAGTCAAAGGGAAGGAGATTTGACCTTCGACTTAGAATTCGACTTTTCGAAGCTTCGCACACCATTAATGAGAAATAATGTAATGATATTTTAAGGTGACATAAGTAACCAAAACCCATTTACATGCTTCGGGATGAGTTTGCGGTTGCAGCGCTAATGAAGCAAAGTTACTTTTTTTTAAATAAGTGCATGTGTGAGATAACTTAAATCTTGCACATAAGCTATTCAAACAAATCAGTCAATTAAATTTTATATTGAACAAATATTAGAACAGATATTGGGGATAGAGGTCTCCCATGCATCTGTTCGACAACCGAAACTCGTTCCTCTCCTCCTGCCCATGTTTAAAAGAGAACTAAACAGATACCGAGAGTATCTAAATACATTTAAACAGGTACTCACCAAGTATGCTTTGGTTCTTTGATGAGAATCTGGATGCCTGAATAAGAAGCGACCACACGACTCCAGAAGATTGCAGCACATTTCTATGTGGTGATGTGTGAAGTCATGAAGTAAAAGTTTCAAGCAATATAACGCTTCTATTTTTGAGTACATGCGGAATTTTACCAACTCTCCGACGAATCTAACGACTTTTATTTTTGACTCAATGTTGATTTGGTCCTAAAATGAGTATGTAACATTGTATGGTAAAAGCAAATAATATAAATATCCTGCATGTCATGACTCCTTGAGATACATATTGCTATGCACAAAAGAAGGTGTGGGAAAGAGGAATAGTAACACATAAATGGGAACAAACACATTATGGCTTTTACAAACAACAGAAAAACACAGTTCACAGAGTTCAAGGGGTTGGATGGTAAAGATCTATTTTATTCAAGAGGTAGCCATGCAACGCAAATGGAAGACTCTAGAGCCATGTTCAGGATATTGATTGGTAAACCCAATGGGAAGATCTCGACACAAATGGGAGGATAACATTAGTTGGACTTGAAAAAGATAGGGTGTAAAGGTGGACTGGGTAGAACTAGCTGTGACCATTAACGCTTTGTGTGTTGTCAGCAATGTGAAGTGTGAACTGTGTTCTTTTTATTTTAAAGGTTATATTGTGTTTTTTTCATTTTATTTGTTCTTATCGCCTTTTTCCTGTATCTTCTTCTATATAACAAAATCTGAGTAATATAAATCCCTAAGAGCACAGTAGTTACATATTTGTCCACCATAAAAGGTAAAAATGATCTTTTGACTCAATTATGTACTCTGCTATTATGTTTGGCCCTTTTATTTTAAAATAAAGTATAAACAAAACATATTTTAAAATAATACAAGATTTAAGAAATCAAATTGTGATACCTTTTTACGAATATGAAACTTAAAGTCTTGTTTTAAAAATTGACCAAGTTCTGTAGCTATATCTGGCATAACTGGGTGCAAAATTGCAACCAATCTAGCATAGAAAGGCAGCAGGTCGAGCCGAGTTCTAGGAACACTGAAAAGCATTCTGAAAAGAAGAAATATATTTTATTTAAAGATATTATTTTAGCATCCCGCCTTACAAACGATTTGGGTTATACACATATGTACTAAATATGCTGATGTGCTAGGAATGAAGAAGGTGAATAATAGCAGTGTGCAAAGTCCAATTTTTTGATCTGAAGCAAACTAAAATTGAATATATAAAATATTTTCAAAGCCAGAGTGAAGTTAGAATATTTTTCTTTAGTTGTTTTATTCTTGAAAAAATATTATATTGTGGGTGTTTGTGTTACTTTTGCACTAAAATTACTTGGGAAATGTTTTATTGCACAATTATTGTAATATTTCATGTTAATCAGACAAATCAAGTTATTATCACAACATACAATTCAATTACTTCAGATTTTTTTTCATATTGATATTAAGTGCAACAGCTCAGAATAGCAGTAATTGAACATAAATGGGAGTATTTTAGCTGTCAATGTTTTATCGGTGAGGCTTCAAAGCCAGAATTTGTTTCGAAGCGAAATTGAGGCTGATGTTTATCGAAGCCAAGTCGAAGTTTCCCGCACTCCTAGATTGAATGAAGAGGAAGTGTACACACTATTTCACTGAGTGTGGAAAAATATTTAGGAAACTACACCCTAAGTACCCCTAACCAAGATTTGAGCCCTAATTTTCCCATCTTCAGTAGTCCAGTAGTCAATTGCAAGAGTGACACCTTAAAACATTCGAACTTCGAAGCAGGTTTAAGAGATTATTTTAGATACAATGGGTCTATGCTATACAGTGAATAATAAAATATATTATTTACATCTAACAAGATATATGACTATATGACATTTTAAACACTTGTATAGGCTGGATAGTTGCTGCATATTATTACAATGGCAGATTAAGTAGCTCAACATTTTTGGGAAACTCATACGTTCTGCTTTAACATGAACATCCAAACCTTTCAGTAGAAAGCCTTGTGAAAAAAATAATGGTTCTTAACGGTGTTAAGAATTACAAGTCATATCAATCAATAGTATAGGATTAAATTTTCTAGTAGTCTCCAAAAGTGAGATCTATAAATAATTCATTAAAAGTTGACTCTCGACAAACTAAGCACTGCCTAGTTAGTGAACAAGTGAAATCAGGTGACCTGGCAGTCTAGGGGTAAGGTGTCAGACTTCTGTGCTGGCGGCCGGGGTTCAATCCTCGGTCCCGGCACAGATTTATCTGATTACCAAACCCTTCCTTCACCTCTGACAAGACATCTTTTGAATGTGGGGAATGCCAGACCTCCACCGTGGTTCGGATTTCACGTTAAACTGTAGGTCCTCCATTTTTTCATCTCACATTCACCCTACCATTACACATTAGCGTAAGTGCGTATAGCCCGAACGGGTAGTAAGACGCGGTGCTAATAATAATAATAATAATAATAATAATAAGTGAAATCATAATATTTTATTATACATAACAGGCTTCAAAGAAGGAGTTAATGAGATTACTAATGTTATCAATATTACTTACTTTACAAGCTTCTTACGATTGTACTTGGTGTTCAGCGTCATTACAAAATCTACAGCAGCATTATCAATCATCTCTCTATTCACACATTGAGGAAGGCTAGTGAAAAATGACTCTAAAAGAATTTTATTGCTGGAGCTTGCTTGTGATTCTGGTTCTTCAACCTCTGGAACCAATCATTTTAAATATAGTTTACAAAAACACTGAATAAAAAATTATGTGGTTAGTTTGCCTAAACCAGTAAGAGTGGTGAGTTGTGATTAAGTGAATGGAATTAAGTAGAGTTCAAGTTTATAATTTTCAAATTTAAAATAAGAGTTTTTAAATTACAAAATATTAAGTTAGTTTACAGGTCTTGTGCTAGTATAGTATAATATAATAGCAAAAAAATGCATATCAAATAACCATAAGAAGAAAATGATTGTGAATTAAACTAAAATTGTCTTGATACACTAATTGTTTTACTATTTAGAAAAATAATTTTAATATAGATGAAATTGGTTAATTTAGAGCTATTTTGCCTACACGAAACTTAAATTTTGATGCAAATCAAGTTTTTGGCACTATGAAAAGAGTTTTGGGAGATGTTCAATACTAAGTTAAGTGCATTTATTTTTGATATTTGGGGAGTTACGGTATGAACAAAGTTTTGATTAATTATTGTATTATATATTGGACCTCTAGACATGGTTTTTTATTTTTTTATATATCCAGAATGCCATGTGCTGTTGAAATTAAGTCTTAGGACTTTTAATCTTTAATGTATAAAGAATAACGCCATTCATGTTCAACCCTATAGCTTGGCCCATTTTGTTTAGAACTAACCCTCTGGGTCTGGCGGTAAGGGTTCCTCTTCTTCTTCTTTAATAACCATACAATCTTCTGCCAGTTCTTCCAGGTGGTCAGCCTCTAGTGCTTCCTCAGAAACCTAGAAGAATCAAATAATTCAATCCCAAAATTATATTTTTCAATGACACATATGTGCTCATTTTACATACTCATAAACTCAGTCTAACCTGTGCTTCCAAATCATTAGTTTGGACAGTAAGACTTGGCAAGAAATCTTTCATGTTTGGTAAGTATTCATAAAAATTCTGTGTTTCGTCATCTTCCCACATGTTGGAAGAAAGCAATCCATCCTCGCTTTCACTGTTGCCAACTTTTGAATCTAATGTTTCAATGTTCACAGCATCTGAAATAAAAATAACAATAAATGTGGTTTGCCATTAAATAGATCATATTTATGATTTTTCATCTTCAAAAATAAATTAGTCTTAAACTAACAAAGACGCTTTGAGTTTGATAAACATGGAAAAATAGAAATTATATTTCCAAGATGAAAGAAAAAAATCTGCAAACCATCTTGAGGTAGGAGGGGGAAATCTTCATCGAGAATTTCAGAGAAGCCTTGTGTGCCAGTGAGTAGCCTCTGAAGAGACACTTGAAGAGCAGTGCCTCTTTCGCGGCGCTCTCCACTTAGTTCACCCTTAGTTTGGAGGATTTTTTTGTTCTGGCGCTCGAACGCCTGCAGCTCTCGATGTTCCTACACAGCAATAGGGCAGAAAATGTATGTCCCTTATCCAAATGAGTTGAAAAGGTCCACATATCGACCATCCAAAATCATACCTTTAAGTTGAACTTAAGTTGTTTATGTTAAGTTTAAGTTGTGTCTCAACTACTTAATAGTTGGTAGTTGAAGAATGTAAAACACATACATTTAGAATCACTCTCTTTGGAAATGTTGTAAATAAATATAACACATTTAAATGTATTGTCTGTTTTAATACAATTGGAAACAAATGATTTTACAGAAAAGAAAAAAACTTTCTTGGTTTTTAAGTTTACAATTAAGTATTTTTATGGCAATTGTGACCTTATATTTTTATAAAAAAATAATTAATTTTTTATTGGTTATTTATTTTAAATTATTGATGTTGGTAAAAAAAATTAATTCATTTTACACCATACCTTGAGTAGATGTTTACACAGTGAGGTGTAATAGTCTTTCAGTAATGTCCTCACATTCCTTTGTTTTTCTTTTGACAACAAAGTGCTTCTAGGAACTGTCATGAGGTATCTCTCCGCCAACTGTCGGATCTTTCTTGGGACTAAACCTACAAAATTACATATAAAACATTATTATTATTAGCACCGCGTCTTATAACCCGTTCGGGTTATATGCACTTACGCTAATGTGTAATGGTAGGGTGATTGTGAGATGAAATGAAGGACCTCCAGTTTAACGTGGAATCCGAACCACGATGGAGGCCTGGCATTCCCCACATTCACAAGATGTCTTGTCAGAGGTGAAGGAAGAGTTTGGTAATCAGATAAATCTGTACCGGGACCGAGGATTGAACCCTGGCCGCCAGCACAGAAGATAAAACAAGTAAAATATGTCAGTAATCAAAATGTCAAAATGGCTACAACTAAACAAAACAAAATTACTTGCCAGCATAATCTTCCCCACAATAACGACAAAATGTTAAAATAATGTTGATGTTGTTGTGCTCCTCTTTGTCCATATTTATGAGGACTGTTAAAACACTACCCAAGAGAGGTAGGCCTTCTTTGTGTGTCAATATTCCAGAATTTATTACTTCTGCATAAAACCTCAAATCCACTCGAAGTTTGCTCTGGATGAATGACTATAAAGGATAATAAAAATATGAAGTATAAAAATGTAAGCACAATTTTCATTACTTAAATAATATTTTCTTTTAACAAAACGCCATACAACTTGAATTTCTTTAAATATAAATTAAAATGGAATTATTGTAGATATATCTTCAAACCCAGTCACAAAGTTAGTGAAAAAAAAAATACCTCACATTTTTAACTAACAAAATTATTGTCATATTAAGGATAGTGCAAAAGCCCTAAGCTAAAGTTCGATCCAAGCAAAGTAAGCCCCAAAAATAACGTTCAAAGAGAAATCTTCAAAAAAAGTAACCAAAATAAAACTTTTATCTGTAACAAAACTGGTATCCATAAGTAGTTGTTGTGCTTTACCTTGTCGTCTTTTTTGATGGATAGCACTTTCTGCCAATTATCAAGCAGATGAGTCGAGAAGTCTGCGTAGTCTCGATGCAAAGCATTACAGAGTTTAATGACACAAGAAATATCATTCATCTTGAGTTTGGCTTCCACCAATGCTGCCGCAGCTTCACTTATGTACTTGGTTAAGTTCAAGGTCGACATATCTTTCAATAAGGAATCTAACTGGCTTGCTGTGAACATTTTCTATAAATATATAAAAACAAGAATTCACTTTCACAATTTACTATGAAAAATACTCTTAATAGTAAACCTACGTTTGAAAAATCTGTTATTGGTAAAATAGGTTAATATTTACTACTTGGCTATAGTTTTTGAGAAGGACGGATCAGGAAATGATTGTCAACTTAGTATAAATGGAAAACTGTTAGAACACATGAATGATTTTGTGTATCTGGGCAGAATGTTCTGTAATAATGGAATGACAGATGGTGAAACCGACAAACAGGTGAATGCATCTCTTATGAGTAGTTGGATGTATGTGGTCTATTGCCAAAGATGAAGTATCTAACGAAGCAAAGATAGCAGTATATAAAAGTGTTTTAGCGCCAATATTGTTTTACGGGTGTGAAGTGTGGGTTTGTTGGGAGAAACACAAGAACAAGGTGAATGCGATTGGAATGAGATATCTAAGAAATGTATGTGGAAAAATTCGTATAGACTCTCAGTAATGGGTGCTGAAGGAGGGTGTGCGGTTTAAAAGCGAATCCAATAGGGCAATGTAAAAGAAGTAAGTTAAGTTGGTTTGGGCATGGTGAGTGGGGATTTAGGGAAGAGAGAGATAGGGTATGGATCAAAAGGAAAGGGTAGGCCATGTAAGACGTGGCTAAATGTGGTAGACAAGTGTGGGAAAAAGAGAAACGTAGAGTTTTTTAAGAATAAGAGCATGTATGACTCAGTGTATGGATGTTGTTGAAGCAAAGGGAGTATACAAGGTTAGGTAAATGTGGAGAAAGTGAGAATGGAATAAGTACAGAGTGGTTTTTTGAGCTATATGACAGTTTCTTACCTACCCTGTAAGGAAACTGCATGATTAGGTATGCATGTTTACTACCTTGGAAAATAATCTATATATAAAATTAATTTAGTTCTTGAAACTTTCCAAGGCCCAAAGGTTTTTGGAAAACTATATTTCAAAAGCTTAGTTCAACAGTGTAGAAGTAAAAAATATGTAAGTTATATAAAATCCCAGATATATATTTTCTGACAAATTATGAATAAAGAATTATAACAGTGTTTGCACAGTCTTGAGACACTGTAGAAGGACCTTCAGGATCAGGTTTTGCCATAATTATGTGGTAGTGTTAAGTAAAAGGTAATAAAATATACACCTACCAATTTTCTGACAAAAGCTGTATTCTTCTTCAAACTGGAGTCTAACTTGGTGAAGTATGATTCATCAGGGCGTGAAGCAGCCACTGTTTGATTTATTTCACGTAATTTGGTTGTGCTTGCAAGGCGTTCTTCGGCCTCCACAATGTACTGGAGAAGATATTTCTAAGATAACATATAAAACAAACTGAAATTTATTCTTTATTTGGGATTGCTGAACTGTAAAAAAAACTAAACATATCTAAGTTACTGAAGCTATAGTTTATTTTGGCTAAATAAATTTTGTGTTATGAAAACTAAAAATATAGTCATCAGCTCACTGTTCTTTCTGCCCCACCTTGAAGATAAACCCAATATTGTGTTGAAAAGTTAAAATATAAACCTGATATTAAGTGATTAGTCCTAGATGTTATTATATTCACTGGTAAAATATTAATTGAGAAATGTCCCGAGGTGATTTTTTTCTTAATGTCAAATATTCAAACTATCTTGGAAAAATAAATTTTCTTTGTAATTAGCATACTAAAAACATTAGAACAAGCATTTACCAGTCTACTAACTTGAATTTAAAAACTAACAATTCCATAACCTTAGTTTGGTAGTGAAAGGGCAAAGAGAATAAACTAAAGTAGGGAGAGCTTAAAACAAAAGTAATTCTACATACCCTATCTTCAGAATCAGCTAGAGCACCCAGTTCTTCTTGAGTAAGCTCATTTGTGCTGTTCTCGGGCAAAGATGTATGATTGGTGGTAGTGTCTGATTCTGTTGAAACAGACAGTGTTTTTTCCTGCTCACTGTTTATCTGCAACTTGGAAGACTCTAAAACCTCACCGTCACCAGACATAAAATCTATTTTCATAGAATTGTCTTTGGCATTTAGAGTTGAGCTATTTTTTACATCATTAGAATGACAATCCCCTGAATCTTTTCTGTTTCTTTCATGATGAGTCTGACTCGTGATTATATCAATTGCATCAGTGTTCATTGTTAACTTTTCTTCCGTCTTAGACGATAACGATGATTCTTCAAACTCCTGTGCTAAGGTTACATTATCCGACACAGTATTTGAGTTGCAAGACAAATTATGTATCAACTCATTTGGTGCGTTGGCGGAGCTTCTTGTTTCTGTCAATTTGACAGAACTATAATCTGACAGTAAGTCTTTTGTATGTACTGAGCGTGATTCATTAGTTTTATTTTCATCCACAAGTAAAGTGTTTACAAATACTGATTTTTGTTTTTTAAAGCTATCATAAATTTGACTTTCTTCTATCAAAATTCCTGTGTTTATGCCACTTTCAACAATAGATTGGTCACATTCGGTAGTGTCAGGTAAATATGAATCAGAATACCCATCTTCAGAGTCGTTGAATGAAATTTTATTTTGATTTGAAACTAGATTTTCTAGACGGTTCTCGGGAAAATATGAATCTTTATTTGTATCAAGTATAGCTGTTTCCATTTTATCATCTGAGACATCCGCAGCATGAAGATCAACATAGCCAACAATATCTGGTGGTGTTATGTTACTTTTGTGACACGTTACACCGAAAATTGAGTCTTGTGCCAGCTCAGCCAAGGTCTTGAGTCCATTATTTGGCTTTACTTTTACCTCTTTGCCCCTATCATAAGTACTGGGTATAGCATCAGATAAAAAAAAAGAGTTTTGATCAATAGGCCCATTTGCAATACCAGAAATTAAATCAATCAAAGTGTCCACTTTGTCTGTCAAATCAGAATTTGATGACATTTTCTTTGAACCCAAGTCTTTCACCTTCTCTTCAAGGTCAGTTATTGAGTCTGAGCACACTGTGCACTTTAAACTACCAGAACTTATAGTCATCTTGCCATTGCAAACACATGGCATGTTTTCTTGAGGTAATAATTTGTGGGCTTTAGAACGTGCACTTGTTTCTCCAGGTTGAATCACTTTAGTGCTGGTTTCACTATTTGGAGGTTTGACATCGTTTTTATTCGATGGATGTTCACCCTTAAACATGAACTCGTCCACAGAGCTACAACCGCTGGTGTTGGTTCCGTCTTCAACAGTAGCATCCCCAGGAGTGTGTGAGGGTTTCTTTTGAGTGAGTCGCCGATTGCATCTCTCTTCGTGTTCCCGTCTCCAGCTCTTGGCTCGACGCTCGGGCACTGTCCTCTCACTTGATACTACCGGATCCATTTGTAATGGCTTCCAGAAACACTGAAAACATATTAAAAATAAGTTAACATATTTTTAGAACAAATGATATTAATTATCCGATATTAGACTAAATTTAAAGATATTAATTAAAACTATTTCTGACTGGGAAAATTGACCATGTGGCTGATGTTGCAGACTTTAACACCTGAAATGCCAACGTTCAAACTTTATCGAGTGTACCGGAAATGTTAACTTTATCATGTGCTTTTATATTGTCTAGATGAATGATTTCCTTAAAATCCATCTTTATTATTTTGCTCTGTTACACGAGACAATTAAAATTTTAATTGTTGAAAAATGAATTATATCTATACACAGGAATCAAACCAGGGACTTTGTTCTAGAACCCCAATGTTCTTACTAAACTATGTAATTTTTTTTAATCCAACAGACTATAATGAATATGTGAGATCATCGGCTACTTAAAACTATCGGTAACACTGCCATGGTGACTTGTGGTCAGTTCTTATAGTTTTGTTTATACAAGTTGTTTGTATTTATATACACATTGTGATTGCAAAAAGTTCAGTACAAAAGGTTATCACACATCTCCTAACCTCGGCTGTAATTCTGGTAGCTCTAAGTAGGTGAATATGTCACACATACATCCTTCCTTAATGAATGAAGTATAACCCTGACATGATACAATCCTTGGTCGCTCTGTTGAAAGATAAATGGTGAACTAAGCCAAAATCCCAGGTTAAATTTGTGTAGGCCTTATATATGTGTTCATTTTCAACAATAATAATAATAATTATTATTATTTTATTATTTTATTATTATTAGCACCGCGTCTTATTACCCGTTTGGGTTATACGCACTTACGATAATGTGTAATGGTAGTGTGATTATGAGATGAAATGGAGGATCTACAGTTTAACATAGAATCTGAACCACAGCAGAGACCTGGCATTCCTCACATTCCCAAGTTGTGATTAATACACGTCTTTTCAGAGGTGAAGGAAGGGTTTGGTAATCAGACAAATCTGTGCCGGGACCGAGGATTGAACCCCGGGCCCCAGCACAAGAGTCTGACACCTTACCCCTAGACCACCAGGTCACCCTATTTGAATAGTAGTGATCATGAATGTCACACAAACTGAAACCAATCCTCATTTCAATATTTGGTAGATGCTATTTAAAACTAACCACACACCTGATATTTTAAAATGTGGACCTATTCTAATGCTTCCTATACACATTCAACCAAACATCTCTTTGAATGCTCAGCCAATGCGGGAGTCATAAATGAAGCTGGATGGTAGCTTAGCTAAGAGGAAATGCATTCATATCAGCACTAAGTGAAGATGAGAAAATCTTAATCATAGGTGGATCACATGTGGAAAACCACTTCAAGTGTACACTGCCGAGATTTGAACCGTGACCTCATCAACAATCTAATATATTGCGAGCCTAATACCTTATATTGCTTGTCCATCTGTGGTTTACATGATGACTAGGCCATAGGCCCCTGTATAACGAGCAGCCTTTAGAGTAATCTTATAAAAAGGTCTAAGTTTTAAGAAATATTCCCTTTGTTATTAAAGGTTCTTGTAGAAATAGGGATTGTTAAAATTATAACCAGATTTAAAAATTCTAATACCAATTTAATATTTCAAGAAATCATATTTTAACTCCTGTAAGTGTTGGAAAAAAAAAACTAATAGCCACAATGTGGTCGATTATCCTGTACTCACCACCTGACATTTTAAGGGTAGCATATGATATTTAAATTCCACAGGTTATGGTCGGCAGGACATGCAACATAAATTGAAGAAACTAGAATTGCATTCAAGGTATTGACTGGAAAACCCAATAATAAGAGACCAGAGGAAAGACCTAGACGCAGGTGGGAGGATAACATTAGAGTGAACCTGAAAGAGATAGGGTGTAATGAGGTGGACTCGATAGAACTAGCTCAAGATAGAGATAGGTGGCAACTTTTGTAACTGTGGCAATTAACTTTCGAGTTCCAACCCCAGCATAGGTCCAAACTTAAATCTAGAACAGACACAACATCCAACCCCCGGCCACTAATTATTCATCACTGTGAAAAGAGAAACCCACATTAATTTTCACCAATGATATTTTTCGGCCATGCCAGGAATCGAATCCAGGTCCCTTAGCTTAGTAGGCAGCCATGCTACCGAATGAGCTAAGGTACTTCTATAACATCAGACTGTTTCTTGCAAATGGGTTTTCAGGAATTTTGGTGTTTTGCAATCCAAAATGTATAATAAACATATTGACTATTTTTTTATATATATATATATATATATATATATATATATATATATATATATATATATATATAGAGAGAGAGAGAGAGAGAGAGAGAGAGAGAGAGGGGTAGAAATCAGGGCAAGAAAAATAATCTTTAAAATTTTACTATTCAACATGTTATTAGGTGGTATTTTCTCAACTATTGGTAGGTCGTTAATAAATTGAACTTAATAATCTTTACTGATTATAAGTATGTTAATGATATGAAAGATAAAAGAGATTATAAAGAGTAACATTTCTGAACTAAAGGATTAGTTACTGTATGTTATGAGAAGACAGTTGAAAATTTACAAGTAACAAAAATAGATTTTAAATCTTCCTAAAGAATAATTTAGCTCACATTTGATAACAATTTAAAATTATCTATCTTTTTATTTTTCCAATAGTTTATACTAAATAAATAAAATGGTAATTTATTTTTACCGTACTTTAAAAATATTTCTCCCGTTTTTTCCCAGTGTCCAAAGTGCACAAATGATGATGATAAATACAATTATTATGTTAGACAGAAATAACATTTTGACACTTAATTTCTTGCTGCTCTTTATTCTTGACTCTTCTTACTCTCCGATATTATTTCTCACAGGACACTATGGACAGGAGATGGAGATGGGCATGGGTAGTTTCTTAAAGGATCAATCCTGAACCTCTATAAATACAGGGAAAATTATCAACATGGTTTGGTTAATAGCCTAAGTAACAATGTCTAAAAGTATACAGTACAGTTCATAGTAAATAGTACATGATATACCTCTACATGTTTAACAAACGTTAATAAATAGATAAGCATTGCACAACAAATTGAAAAGCTTTTCCGAGAGAATGAGATCTTAAAGGAGTGTGAAACTTGCACACAAAGAACTCATATTTTAAATTTAGGGTATAGCAAACAATCTCCATCAAATTCTGGAAATGAAAAATGATACCTGGACACGGGAAACGAACCTGGCACCTTTGGCATAGTATGCCAATGCTCTAAACACTGAGCTATCTAGGAATCGTTCTGTGCCAAGGGTCGTTTTTCACTCATAGATGGAGTAATCCTCACTAAAAGCATAAATAATAGCTTTGGCTATTTGGTTCTTAATCTTCATCAAGTTTGATGAGGTTGCCTATTATATTAAAACTTTTTTTTATTATTTAAGCAAATAAAATATAGAAAATTGAATAAATAAAATATTAGGATTGTTAGTAAAAAAAATTATGTCATCTGACACCTTAGCTTGGTTGGTAGCGTGTCTGTCTAGTGAGCTAAGGGTCCCAGATTCAATTCCTGGTATGGTTGAAAATTCATCATTAATGAAAATAGGAGTTTATCCATTAATATTGATAGATTGTAAGGCATATGAAGATATGACAGGCCTAGCCAGCTGGTAGTGGAAAAATATATGGCTTGAATAAAAAAAATGACCCAAGCCATAAGACGGAAACAGTAATGGATGTAAGTAAATTGTATATAATCAGAAAATTAAAAAGTAATTCACATAGAAAGAGATGAACGTAATTATTTAAAGGACTGAAATAGTTATAAAATGGCACCAAAATTATTCTAGTTTGCGATAGATACAATCCCAACCTAACAAAACCTGACTTTCCTCGTGGTAACAAAATGTTTTTCTAAAATATTTTGCTCGGAAACTCTGTATTCACAAACACACTTAAACATGTTGTCATATAACATGCCTTCTGATTAAAAATACATGTGAAAAAATAATGTATAAATTAACAATATTATTCCAAAATCAGCACAATTTTTATTCAAGCCTATTGATGCATAAAAGGTTTTGGTTACGTCAGGTTGGGATAGTTTTCGTTATAAAAATGTATGTGAATGAAATTTACAAAAGTTAGGCCTCCTGTACGCCTACAGCACTAGCATGTTCAAGGCATTGGATAAGCATTATTTGATCACTTAGCTGAGGTTTTTTTAAATAATTGGGTACCATAATATTTTAAAACACTCTTAATAATGGTATTATTCCCTCCCAATTCTATTTATTTGTATAAATAATATTTATTTTAATATGATAAATAAAAAGAGTCTCTACCTAAATGAAGATTGTGAGCTAATCCCTAAATTTATTTGAACAGAAAAATGAACTTGTTTAAACCAAAATATTTACATGATTATTAAAATAAAGTTATAAAATACAAGATATCACAATTTATATCACTGGATTGACATAAAATGCTAAAGAACTGTAGTACATATTACTACCTATTCAGAAATTGCAGTTGAGCGAGACAATGGAACATTTCATACATACTTAATTATGACTTCAGCATAATATTGAAACAAAGTCATTTCAGAGTTAGTTTAGTCATTGTCTAAAGGTCAATGTCTGTGGATGTAGCTGAAGTTTGCATTCTAATGTTACTAAATACAATAAAGAATATAAATATTAACGAGCAATGAAATAGTTAGTTGGATTGGGTTTACTTTTAATAAACTCGTTGTTAGGTTATATTTGATTAATAATTTAGGGAATTTTTGAGGGATAAAAATCAATCATAATTATCTAGAGTAGGCTTATGTAAGATTTTTTTTTCCAAAATAACATTTTATGATTACATTTACCTTAAATTATTTTTGGCAAAACAATACATGATACAAAAATAAGGAGAAAAATATATATTTTGACAAAATAAAAATAAAAAAAGCTCGGCAAAAAATGGGATGCCGGTCGTCTTCAGTTGCTTTAAAAAATGGCTGGAAAGTGCACATCAAAGTTGGATTAAAGTTAGAAATAATAATTATCAAATAAACAATTTAATGTTTAGAGGAAAAGATCATGAGACAATACAAAAGTTTGTCATTATTTATGTTCCTACATTACTTTTGTGATTTTAGCAGATTTTGTTTTAATTGTATAGTTTTTAAATATTATTGAAATTCTTAACTCTTGGTATTATTTGAGTTTCCATCTTCTTAAGTAAATAATTATGAATGATAAGCAAATACATAGATATCCTAATGTAATAAAACTACAAAACTATTTTGTATATAACTTAACTTATGCTTTACATATATAAGGCACAGTCCCCAATTTATTTCAGTTGATGTTTCAAGGACAGAGTGAAGGACTTGTCAAATACCTGGATCGTTTATTAAAGGTGGGTCTGTATAGAGAATAAGTTTTAACACAATGGTGATACATAGTACATACAGTATCACTAATAAGACACATTTTCTTTGTTAATGCACAATATTAAATTACAATGTTATTATTACACACACATGTAGACAGCCAATTGAATAATACCGAGATTTATCAAGTTTGATCATTTAGAATAAAAGGGCCTACAATTAAAATAAAACTTACTAAAATCACAAGTGTAACATAGATAAAGTAAATATTGACTATATTTTGTGTTGACTTGTATAGGTGCATTATAATATTGACACATGATTGTTTCTGGTGTATGACATCATTTCTTATAGAAATTAAATGGTTTATTTGATCAATATTCTTTTAGCAATAAATCTTACTACCTGTTCATGTTATATGCAGATGTACTAATTAGGCCTATGATAATGAGTTAGGAAAGAGGAAGGTTGAATTTAGAGGAAGAGTACCCACATTTGTGTGGAGGGCCACCTAAATATTTAGGCTATTAATATTTTTTAATTATTTAATAATGCATGTAAAGTTATGTTTGATTAGATTTGGTAAGAACCAAAATAATATATATAAATTATACAGGGTTCCTAAAGTATTTGTAAAAAAAATTCTCCCTGACTTTTCCCTGACTATTTTCCCAAGTTCTCTGACAAACTTTTCATAAAATTTCCATTATAGCTTTAAGGTATTATACATTTGAAAATATTAATTTAATTACATTTATTTCGGCCTCCTCCTCCCCCCTTCCCCTGCAACCGACCTTGCCTCACCTTTCGTGTAAGAATAAGAAAGCAGATATCTTTCCAATCAGTTCAGGGAAAATGATGGACAAATAATAAAATATATATCTAACCCTACCAAAACGTTGTAACAAACTTGATTCACTTTGGTATCATGTGCAGAATTATGTACTAAATAACAGGACACTAAGAGCATACTAAAGAGTTTGGTATGATTACAGTTTTATTTTACCTAACCTGTATATTTCCTGAACTGAATATCTCACAACAGGAGGAACCATGACTGCTTTCATATTATTCATGTCCAAGACAATTTGTCTTTTATTAAAATTATTACACTAGTCATACAATAAGAAACTATGTTATAATTGATAAAGTGAAGCTTGTTTCTTCTTCAGTTTTTGCAACTCCACTTCTATTGCTTCTCGTTTTCTCTTCAGTTGCCATTATTAATGTGTTTTTTTTCATTCTAAATCTTTAGCTTGTATATCTAATTTCCTCTTTGCTGCCTTCTTTTTGTCTTCTTCACTATTTTTCTGCTTCTTCATCTCCAAGTATTCATGATAGCATTTCCGAGCACCTCTCACGTAATCCAACATCTTTTTACTAATGTGTATGTTTTTAATCCCTCCTGCTTCTTGTGTCTCATCATGAATGTGACGCTGTGCAGTGACTGTCTTTTCATGCATACTTTCAACCAGTAAAGATTTATCGACTGAAAAACCACCTTCAACAGTTGCATTCCCATGTGACAAGACAAGGCAAATCTGTATTACTTCCCAAAAATGTTTGTAGTTTGCATCTCCTATTAGAAAGCTACCATAAATAATGTTAAGTCCTACTTCATCATTAAACTGATCACAAGGACGAAATATTTTTTGAGGTTTTAAGTATTCTTTCTTGGCATTTTCAGCCAGAACATCATTTGTGATGGTTAATATCCTCCAAAAGAAAAGAAAATCTCTTCTGGCCCAGTTGAGGTGAATGTTGAATAACACAAGGATCCAATGAAGACAAACTTCTCACCTCTTTCTGTTTTAAGGGACTTCTTTCTTGTAGTTTTGCAATCATGACGGTTAACATCTTGCAGAACTCGTGTATAAATTCTAGTTTTTATTTTTCTGTCCCTGTGATCGCAGTTTCTCCTAACAAACGTTTTGTTGCAAATCCTATATCAATATTTTTGCTAAGGATAAATTTTCTGATTTTTTTTGTGTCGATATATAGTAACTTTGGACCTGTGTGCACTTCATCAGATCAGGTTTCATACAACGACTCATAAGCTATCTTAGAAGTTTCTCTACAGCTTCAAAAATATATGGAGTCATTGGTTTTGATGTATGAAACCGTTGCAGGAAAGGCTGACATTCATCTGCGATTGTCTTGCTTAAATCTAGTTTACACTTCAGGAATGGATCATAGGCTGCTCTTTTCAGTGTCTCTACAGGTTTTGTTTTAAGAAGTTTTGCTTCTTTGAGAAACCTAACAACATGGTCCCAAATGTGTAATGCCCTATGAAAGCACTTTGCATTCTCTAACCACCGCACACCACAGAACTTCAATGGAAAAGTTGTACACCCTGTCAGCTGGGTAAACAATGCTCGACTAGCTGGAGAGTAAGTGAACAGGTAGTACGTATGACGCAATAAGCTACTTATATCCCAATCAACTGATTCCACTCCTGTTCTCAAGGAACCATGAACAACATGAAGCTCCCATGTTCCCAGATTTAGCAAACTACATACTTAATTGTCTGTGGCAGATTTGATGTATTCCTGAAGAAGTGTTATAAACTTTAAATTTACATTTGGGCCATCCATTGACACTTGTATCAACTTAGAGAGTGGAAGTCCAGGAAATGCTTCAGTAATTCTTCAGCAGTGCCCCTACTGAAAAACACACTCTTTAAGTAATGACTGATGACTTTATGATTTTCCTTGTCCCAGAATCTGATTACAATTTCCATTTGTCCTCTTTGAATAACTTTATTCAACGCTTCATCAAAACAAATTACAAAGTTGTTACACAATTCTATGCAGTCGAGTAAATTGTTCCGAAAGAATGGAGCCAAGCCATGCACAATGAAATATGCAGCCTTGTCTCCACCAAGAATAAAGGCACTGGCAATGAAACACTTGGCAAACATCAACTAAAAAATTGTACCTAAATTATTCCACGAAATAAAATACATTTTTTTGTCAACAACTTGCATAGCCCAAATGACTTCCACCTTAGCTATATCATCTTTTATAACAAGAGTGTTATGGTTTCTTCGAGGCACTACACTACTTTCACTTTTGGCAACAACTTCCTTCTGCAGCTTTGCAATTTCTGATGAAACGATAATACTATTTGAGCAACAAGCAGAATCACAATTAGGTAGAATGGTTTTGTGTGCCAGAGATTCTATTGAAACTGGGGAGCTCAATGAACCTGAATCACTTGACTTAAGCTTAAGGAGTTTTGATATGAGTTGGTCCTTTTACATGAGAAGCTAATGCTTGCTTTCCCATATTACTTGAGTTTATAATTTGTTTGCACACTTTACAAAACGCCGGCAGCTTATTACTTTCAACACCACTGATCCAGTATGAGAATTCAGGAATATGGTCTGGTATTAGCCAGAGCTGGATACAAATTGTTTTTTTTTGTTAAACATTGCTGGTGTAGCCTAATCGGTCCTAATGCACTGTATCCAACTATAATGATGCCAAACGTTGGACAAGAACAAAAACAATAGATCACTAAAGTTAAGAGAATTGTCATGTGCAGGCCAGGACATCTCTGCATTCACGTTCTGAAATAAAATGCTAACAAAACTTGTGTCACAGCAAGTTTGAGCATGCTAAGTGCCCCTCTTTGTTCATTGTGGCAGTGGCCAATGGCGCAGTAAATACGAAAAATATTTTCGGTGTTTTAATCTAAGTGTGACATAAATGGTCAATTCCCTGACCTTTAAAAGCTTCCCTGATTATCTTGTTATTTATTTCCCTGACTTTCCAGATTGTAGGAACCCTGTTATTAAAGGCTTGAAAGTTAGGATTATATCCTAATAATTAAATTTAAATAGGCTATTATTTGGCTTTTTACATTTGTGACATCATCATGTGTCATGATGGAATTTTATCTTAATTTTAATTATTGTATGATGCTACATTGTGTACTTTAATTAGTTTTCAAAATTTCTTCAAACCAGACATAGATAAATTTAATTGTGTTTTATTGGCAAGGGGGTGGGGGGTTGTTGTTGTTG